>JARYGA010004677.1:0-60386 GCA_030545235.1 Helianthus tuberosus | reverse complement strand
TTTCCGTTTTACGCGTCGCTTATTATTATGCTATCAAACTATTCAGGCTAACTCTACTCGCTAAGCGCTCCCTTCAATCCATCAACCGCTGTGAGGATACTCGATCCCTTTTTGCTTTATGCACTTTTGGGTGTTACATACGTTACAACTATTCAAATCACATCAAACACACTACTCAATACTATTTGAACGCTAACCGTTAATGCATGTTATACGTGGCTTATGAATGCTTGTTTGTTATGTTTACACATGGAATGCTGTCTACCTGCCTTAGCAACGATAGTACTATAGTTTGGACTCAGCACCCGTTCACACGGGGGTTGTTAAGGACAATTACTTGCATGGATTACGGTGGTAATCATGTATTGCGAACTGCCTCGGGCAGTCAACCCGCAGTCATTGGTATCGATGGATCTATGTCGATAAATAACGTGCTTCATTTCACTATATGTACGTGCTGGTTATGCATAAACGAATTCGAACTTTATATGCTATTATCAAACTTGTATGCTCACCTTTACATTATATGTATTGACTTTATTTTAACGTATGTGACAGGTGCTTAAGTTGTTTGTATGCCTAGCTCACTGTGAAATCGAGGCTAGGAAAGGTCTAGGATGCTCTCTGCGCAGTGATGAAATCGAAGCTAGGAAAAGAGGTCCTAGAAACCAATAAATAAACTATCTATGTATAAATCTGAGTTGTCGGAACAGAATTATTTGCCTAGATTTTATCTTTAATAATTTGTTTACTGTTTGAGACATGGTATGGGACATGTTATTTTAAATTGAATGGTAATGATAATTGTTATAGAAACTTCTGGACACTCTGTTTCGCTCAGTGCCATGCCCCGATGATTCCGCCATCGGTTGGGGTGTGACACCAATCAACTGTTATTTCTACCATCAGTTTGGTATTTTTCAATACCAGACCATAGTATCGCCAATCTTTCTCATCTGGCAGAGATTCAAACAACTTTTCAACCATCTCATCTTCAGCTATCGTGGTCCCGTATCTGACAAGTTCTATCTTTAGGTGGCAAAACCTCTCAATCATCTGTAATACACTCTCATTTTTCATATAAGCATATAAATCAAACTCCTTTTTCAACAGTCTTTTCTTGTTTTTCACAATTTCATCTCCCCCAATACATTTCTTTTCCAGTTTAGTCCATAAATCCTTTGAATTAGTATAGTCAATCAGGGAAATAATATCGTCTCGGACTGATTGATGAAGCAAGGCTATACACTTTTGTTCAGCAATAAACGTCTCATGTTCATTGTCAGCCAAGTTTTCATAATCTCGTCTTGCAATATCGTAAACATTCTTCATACACCTCCAGCTCGTGTATGCAAAAGCCTTCAACCAACCGTCAAACCTATTAGCCCATCGTTTGTAATCCTCGATTGCCATCAACTTCGGTGGCTTGTTATATGTTCCGTAGGCATTGTCGACGCTAAGAGAATCTATGATCGCCTTTTTCGGGTTCGTGTTGGTGTTGGTGTTCGTGGATGTTTCCCCTGTGTTGTATGCGAAAATGTCACTGAATGGGTTCAAGAATTCGTCTCCCATCTTTGAAAACCTGAAAAATCAAACACTTAGAAAAATTTCACAAAATTCTAAAACTGAACACTTGGTTCGAATGGCCGTTCGATCGAATGTCAATTCGATCGGATGACACAATGAACAATGTACCAAGTTATCAAGTATCAAACAGCTCAAGTCTCGAATGGCTATCCGATCGGATGGCTATCTGATCGGATGGTCGTTCGATTGAAGTGAACTTGGACCTTTGAAACACTAAATCACAACTCTTATCCGATCGAATGAGCTATGACGTCAGCAAGAAAGTCAAGAACAAATCTACTCCAATCCGATCGGATTGCAATCCGGCCGGATGAATGACGTCATCAAGCACGAAGAACACGACATGGTTTTTGATCAATTTGAAGTTGTTTTAGTCCGAATTTTGGATTGAAATTTTTTAGGATTGTTCAATTATCAATTTCGATCAGATTGATACCAAACTCAGTCAATTTTGTCCGTAAAATCTAGCTTAATTTTGAGTTTTTCTGGTTTTTAGGTGTGAAAGTATGAAAATAACAAGAAATGTAGAAGAAGATGAAGAAATTGTCAGAATCTCCGGTGAGATTTGACTGAAATCTGCAGAAAATTGCTGAAATCTCGGTGAAACTACTGTAGATGTCTCCGATCCGACCTCCTGTGGCTCTGCTACCACTTGTTAGGCCTTTCGCATGATCTGTTCTCGTAGAAGAACATGTCGGAATCGATCAGTGACGAGGTGCGGAATCCCTTGAAAATGTCTGAGAATCAACAACAACAATCTCAACGCTTAACATGTTTGATTTCATTGATAAACTGTGAAAATACAAAAGTTCTGGATGAAAGTCAGATAGAGCTTCGCTTCAGCAATCTGGTAAAAAGTTCTAGACAACTAGCCCTCCACTAGAATGGTCATAGGCATCGGATGGTCATCCGATCGGATGGCTATCCGTTCGGATGACATATGTCGTCCGACGGATTTCACTTAACAGATAAAGCACCGATCCCTATTTTGTCTAGACACACAAATACATACATATACATACATATAAAAACACACAAACAGGACAAAATACATAAGACTCGATGTAGGCGGAAGCTACAGACATAATGCACTAACAATATGACTAAAATGATGTTCATCCATTCATAAGTTTAAAACATTACAAACATAAGTTGTTCAAGTTTTCCAACCCACATAGTTTTAAGTTAAGTTACAAACCATCAAAAGATAATAAGTTCCATGATAAGGACTTTTTAAACCAAAGACTAAATTCACGAGGCTTTGCACCATATATCTCATCAAAGATGAAATATACGGATCAAACCCTCCAAAAGTAGATGACATCTAAACTTGAAATTCACTTCTTGAAAACAACCACAGCGCCAAAGATCCATCTAGTTTCCTGAAATACATGTAAGTTGAAAACAATCAACAAAATTTGAGCGAGTTCATGCGCTTTATGTGAGATCCAAATAAACTTGTAAACATTTGAGAGATTCTTTTGATAACAGGTATGTAAAGCGTCTATGAACAGATCATTAATGTTTTGCAAGGACATTAATATGTGTGGTGACGTAGGAAGCACTCAAACCTAGCGAATTTCCTTCGGTCCATCCGGATGGAACAATAAAAGCACTACATGCGGCCACACAAGGACCCATGAGTGGGGCTCGCTACACCCGATAGATCTACCACTTCTGTCCCTCGGTCTTAAACAAGATTAATGGCACTTAGGAGAGATACTACCCATCCACATGATCTAACAGTTCATTCCCTAGCTAAACCATACCGTTGAAACATGTATTTCACCCCCGAGAGTTATAAATCCAAAAACAATTAAGAGAAAAGGGGGACATGAACTCACAAGTTTGCGCCCGAGATCGTGTATACTCAAAGTCGAGGTCCACGAGTCGTGTCACTACCTACACACGTGCTATGTTTTATTAGACACTTCGGTCGTGTAACGACTCTTAGTCTTAATTATTTATTAGGACTTGTTTTGGAATTTTGTATACCTTGAGTTACACTTTCGGTGTATGATGTATATATAATTTTTATAATTATGTATAATTCCAATTTAATATATTAGTTAATATAATTATACTTTAACTTATATTATTTTCATGCAATTATTTACGGGTTTTGTTAAAAATAATATATTTTTAACTCGTTGTCTCGTATGGTTCTCATATACGCATGTTGGTAGATTCCATGACCAACATACCGTTTACTGGGTTTTATACATTTATACGTGTTCCCAAGTATAGGTATACTTGTATTATGAGTATGTAAGTATGTCACTTTGTATTCTCATATTTATGTATAATACTTGTATAAGGATATTTTACCAAGTGTTGGTAGTGTATGTTGGTATGTATTTGTACGTATATGAATACGTATTTTTTTTTGTATTTATTAAGTATTTCATACTTAATATTTATTTTTTCTGGAATATTGTTTTTGCACAATTAGATCAATATTCTTGTATTCTTAAAATATATGTATTTTAGGATAAGTTTATAGAAAATTATCTATATTTTGACCTGGTAAAACATGTATATATTCACATATGTCTTAAAAATAATTTATTTTTAAGATCAAAGTTAGAAAAATATATATTTTTAGTTTCCACCAAAATATCATATTTTCAAGTTGTTTATGAAAATATATGTTTTCTTATACTCAAAATAATATATTTTCAAGTTGACAAAATATGATATATTTTTATGATAGTTGTAAAACTACATACTTTGTCGTAATACGAATTAAGTTCCGGAATATTTATATGATTGTCCACCGTGTCCATTTGTCCGAATGTCTGATTTCCATTGTTTGTCCAAGATGTGTATTTTTGTATTCTTGTAATTTTTGTAATTCTTTAAATTACAATTTTTGGTATTTTTGTGTGGTATATTATTTTCAAGCTCCTAATTTTAGTATAACTAATACTAATAATATACACACATAGCACATAATTTGTGTGATTTCTAAATATATACTTAGTCATTTTTATTTTTGAAAATCAACCTCCATTACTTGAAATTTTTATACCAAAAAAATTATGGCAATTTTTATACTTAAAATCATGATTCAAGATTAATTGTAAACACTTGTTTAAAACATATTTTTCTAAGTGTTTAAATTCTACAAAATTTTTGCCATAGTTTCCTTTGAAAAATGGAGGTTTCCATGCTTTAAGCATATCGTTTTCTTTTCCAAAAATTATCACAATCATCAACAACAATACTACACCCTAACATAAGCATGAAATGCATCTCTTTGATGAAGTTGTGAACTTGAAGTTTTATAGAAACTTGTAGTCTTTTAACATGGTGATTAACATGGTCCATTAACTCTAAAAACATGATTTTTACTCCATAAAAACCATCCTTGTAAAAATCACACCGTTACAACTTATAACTCATTTTTGCAAAAATTCATCTTCTTAAACTTTTCATGCTCTAAACACTTCAAGTGTTCCATTTTTACATATGTAGCAAGTTTACTTTCTTTCAAAGACTCAAAACCATGTTCATCATAAGTAAACTTTGTTTCTTGAAAACTTTAATGTTTGTAATCTTTCATTTTTAAGATCTAAACCTTGTAAGAATCATAATCTACACAAAATCATACTCATTCTTCAAGTTCATGCTTCACATAAAGTATGCTTAACATAGATCTTTCAAGATCCATTATCATACTTGCTAGATCATGGTTTAAGTCATCACTTAGCAAGCACTTATGTGGTGTTTAACATCATACACACAAGAATCATTAAACAAGTTCATTACATATCATAAACAACTTATATTCTTATGATTTTTAGTTTTGTTCTTATGTTCATCTTCTTGTTTATTTAAGATCTTTAGATTTTTAGTTATACATAACCTTTAACCATTAAAACAAGATGTAAAATGTGATCAAGAAGCATTTACTACTAGCTCAAGGCTAGGGTAGAACAAGAAGATGAAAATGAAGAAAAGATGGTGGATAAAAGCTCCAAAGTGTGGACCTTCAAGATCCAATGCTTGACACCTTCTTGTATCACCTTAGTACACCTTAGATGAGTCTTGAAATGGTTGGAAATTGAATGAAAAATATGAGTGGGGGTGGGCTTGGTTTCGGCCGAGAATAAGGAGAGGAGGAGAAGTGTTGGTGAATTGTGTTGATAATGATAATGAGGGTTTGATGTGTTTTAAGTTGTAGATAAGGAAGTTTACACAATGGTTATTGATCTCCCTCCAACATATAATCCATAGGATATCTAGAGGCATCTTTGACTAAACTAGGTAATTAGTCAACAATTTAGGTAGTGGGGTCCCCCTTGGGGACGGTCAAGATTGGGGGGGGGGGGATATGGTTTGGTTAAAAATTGTTAAGTGTATTATTATGTTATAAGTTAGAAGGTTTATGTGTTTAATGGGTTTTGATGTAAAACATAATGTTTTAGGCACTAACTAGTTTCGTCGTCATAAAAATATGGCTAACTAGTTCATAGGATGCTTCTAGTTGTGTTCGGATGTACGTTTGGTTATCGGATTGCTTAAAAAGGTTATCTTTGGTGTCTTATATGGTATAATGTGTAACTATGTCATGTTAAGGTTCTCAACACCTTTTAAGCTATTCTGAACATTCTGGCGTTATTTCTGATTATTACATAAGCTAACAAATGCTTATTTTTGCTGAATTTTGCTGAATTATATTGTTTAGTGCTAGTTTCGGCCAGTTTTTAGTGTTCACTCGTCACTCGGAAAGCAGTATCATAAACCCTTACTTTCCTACATAGAGTTCTAGTATAACTTTGGTTCTGGGACTCAATCTGTGTCCTAAACATGTTGTCTGTCTGAGTACTGAACTCCTGTCAGTACTACTAGTTTATATGATAAGTGTGCCAATTTCGTTTTGTGCACTGTTTGAACTGTTTCGAGTCGAAATCAATAACAATAATCATCATGCATCATGAAATATTTTGTGAGTTCTTTAAACGTAATCCATGGATTCATACACATCATATGTTCAAAATACACAACCATAACATATAAAATATTGTTCACATTGTACGAAAATTATATGAAAAATGCCAGTTGTCACATATGAAGCCTTGTTCTTGCTTGAATCTCCTTGAAATCACCTCTAAACCTTCATATAAGCTTGAAAATACCTTGGAATGCCTTCAAATCTTCAAGAAAGGGTTTAAAATTTTGAATTGGATGTGTGTATAGGGGTGTTCGGCCGAGTATGTATGAGAGAGAGAGTGAAAGATTGTGTTTTAAGAGTGTGTCTTGGTTAATGTAAGATTATGGAAGATATTGAGATCTTAATGATTACTTACATATCTCAAGTCCATACAAGTGGCAAAATGGAAGCAAAAAGAAGAAGTGGGCATCCCTATGGGCCGCCACTTGGTCCCTCTCTCACATCCACCATACATATATATGCATATAATATATATATATATATATATAAGCTAAATACTGGTATTTTACTGGATACCGGGTATTTTATCTAGCGTTTTAATCCCGTTTTATGATGTTTTAAATTATTTTTAACTCTCTATAAAAATAAATTCACCAAATTATTACTGAAATAATTATCAGTTGCCTCGACTGGTTGTGTTGACAGTATTTTGTCAGATACGCGCAGTATCGCGCAGTACGCGCTTAAACTCGAAAAATAGAGTTTCTTAGAGTTTTAATTTATTTTTCCTTTCAGAATGATTAAAGTTACCATTCTAATCATAACAGATTATTTTTAGGATTTTAACCTTGATCGGGCGGTCACCGACATTCGTTTCACATTAGATAAGCGTTTATCTTATTATTGCCACCATAATTTTTATCAAAGTTTGGATTTACCAACACATCAAATATCACACATAAACATTAATACCAGTCAAATACAGCCTTTTATTTATTCATGACACGCGTTACATTTGTACGGTACAACCTAAATAGCCGGGTGTCACACATGTAACAATGTTTTTCGGTAGGATACTTCAGTTTATTGAAAGTAAAAACAATAAAAATAAGTATCAGTATCAATACCGATGTTGTTCGTTTGGTTTTGGTTCGGTTGACTATGGTTGCGGCACAAATTCGTTACCAAACATAAACCATACAAATGAGTACAGATACCGATGTTGTTCGGTATGATATAGTAGCGATACAATGTCAGTTTATCGAAAGCAAAAAACACTAAAAATAAATATTGGTTTGTTGAAAGCAAAAAACAGTATAAATAAATACCGCTACCAATACATATATTATTCGGCCGGTTTCGGTTCTTTACTGGTACCGATACATATATTATTCGGTCAGTTCTGGTTCTTTTTGGTACGATAGCGGTACAATTAAATGTAAATAATCATATGTATAATATAATCTATTGTAGTATTTAAAATAAAAAATAATGAAAAAAAACTATAAATATTATTATAAAAATAAGTAACTATTCATACTCACTTTTCGATTATATATATTAAATAAATAATTAAATTAAATAACCAGTACACAATTTTATTTTACATGTAACTAGTTGTCATGAAAAAATCAGAAATAAATTTTTATTTCAGAATTTAGAAATAGAAAACCAATACATGGTGCACTGTTATTTTTCGTAGGAAAACATTTTATCTAACTTATCAATTTTGTTAAACTCCACAACCTAATAAAATTATTTCGTGTCTCATAAAAAATTACTGAAAATATTTAATAACTGATTTATTGAAAAAAAAAAACACAATATAGACCAAAATAAGCTTTGCAAACTTGTTCTTACACTTAAACCCTGAATTTGAATAAAAGCTGGGTTCATTGAATTTATGATATAGATATAGATGGAGATTAAGTTTGAAGCTTTCTAAGATGTTCGGCAATCTCAATTAGAAGTTTTGTTCCTTGGTCACCCTTTTCAAGTGCCATCGCGGTGTGCTTCAAAAATCCGCTCTCGGCTTCAATGGCTGCCAACTTCTCTCTTAGTTGATTAACCTCTTGCCTAAGTGTAGCATTGTCTCCGTCGTCACCTATCATATCAATCAATGTCACTTTATTTATAACAAAAAATACAATGTAAACTTAAGTTCATTTTTATATATATGCCAAAGGATGGTGGTCTTAGATACCTTTATTGTTATCTTGGTTATGATGATATTGTTCTGAAGATGAATGAATATGATTTTCAATATCTTTCAACATTCCAAACAGTTGAGATCTTTCCATTTCAAAATCCGATTCCTTTCTGTTTACATCTGCATTTACATTTACATTTACATTTACATTTACATTGTCATCTTTCCAGCTCTCAGATAATTTGTCACCACCACAAGACCGAGGCTCAAAATCGTCATCATCATCATATTCATCACTGCCTCGTTTCCTGATTTCTCCATATCGCCCTCGATAAGTATCAAGTTCAGCTTCCAAAATCCTAACATCTTCCTCTTTTTTTAGAAGCAAATCTTTAAGGATCTGAATGGCTTCTTCATCATACTCAGCTTGTTCATCCATCATTCTTTGATACTGCAATGCTTCCATATGAACACCAGCTTTTTCAGCTTGTAATCGTGTGATCATAGCCATCGCGTTGTTAGCTGCAACAGTGGCAGCACTGCGCTCTTCATCAAGTTCCATATACAATGTTACAAGTGTTTTTCTGTTGTCGCTAACTTGTTTCTTTAGTTGTTGAATAGTCGAATACTCGTCTGTTGGTTGTTCTTCGATGCTTTCTGAAGCCAAATCCACCTTTTCTAACGGAGCTGCTTTCTTGGGAGGTTTAAGAGCCCATCTAGGACTGCTGGCAACTGCTTCTGTTAACGGTATACCAAAGAACTTGTTTCCTTTTACAATACTAGAGGTTTTGCTTGCATCTTCTTCAGAATCTATAACAATTGCATTATTAAAACCTTAGCTAGATCTTTCAAATTATGTAATCATGGTCATGCATGTATAACTTAGTAAAACTAGACTAGAAAATTGTTTGTGGGTGATGCATGCCAAAATGTTACTTGTTATCTAACATTCGTGTTTAGACACACATACATAAAAGCGAATTTTGCTTGTGGAAGTAGGTTGTTTAGGAACATAGACTGATCTAGGTGTTTTTGTTTTTGGACATTCTTGTAGTTATAGACAATTCACTACGCCTGAAAGAGAACACTGCAAGTTCGCTAAGGTGGCAAGCGAAACCCATAGTGTTTTCACCAAACTTAACTACTTTTCAGTTTTCACCAAACTCTATAAAGTTTGCTTGCCACCCCAGCTAACTTGTCAAGTTCGTTCATATGTGTAGCGAGTTGTTAAAAATGTACACGAAGTCCCAAAAAACACCTAGAAGCGTCAATCTCATTCCTAAACAACCTAGTAATACAAAAAAAAAAAAAAAATCACACAAAAGCGTAGATTATTAACATATAGGGGCTAGGGAGTTAAGGTAAACTCACGTTTTGCATTCGTGTATTCGTCCTCGGGCATGTCTGCTTCATTATCATACACAAACTTGAGGTCTGTAAACCGTGATTGTGATGAAAAGGCTCTAGGGGAACACATTGGTGCTAATGAAGAAAATGCTCTAGGTGAAGAAGTTGGGAACAGCGAAGAAGAAAACGCTCTAGGAGAAGAAGCAGGCAACAACGAAGAGGACGCTCTAGGAGAGGATGCTGCTCTAGGAGAAGGCGGAAACAAAGACGATGCTCTAGGGGAAGATGTTGAAAATAGAGAAGATGCACGAAGGCTTGATAAGCTTTTAGAAAACTCTTTAGTAGGTTGTTTCGGCTTCAAAGACTCGCCACAACACGAACATATATTTGGATCGTCTATTTTATTACCTTCCTTTACTTTTTTCACCACTGGCTTGTGCTCATCTAAGTCTTTTTCGGAGTCTTTTTCAATTGCAAAAGAAAGAAGACATGATTCACACATGGTTCGAATATCAGAAAGCTTTGCATGGACCTGACAGTATGCTAAAGAGGATATGTCTTTCTTGTGAGAATCACATATTGAGTCGTTGTAATACAAATTGGGGTTCTTCCCACAAAGTGCATGATCGACGCGTGTGCATAGCACACATGGGGGCTCTAGTTCAAACGTATCGGCGAATTTGTTGGAGACAAACGTAAAGAATCCATCAAGGTATAGTGATATGATTAGCATCCATTCAAGAATTGCCCACACAAGGAAATGTGGGAATATGCCTAACTCTTCCTCTACAAACATTCTAAATGTTCGTTTTGATGAGGCCATTCAACAAACAAAGTAGCAATATCTATGATCCACTTTTCTCTGTCTAGAAATTAATGGCATCATGCATTTTGTTTTTTTTCACCAATAAACTGGAAAATGTTTAGAAAATTTTCTAAATGTTCATTTTGGTTGATTGAGCTCAACAAACAAATCAAGAAAACTTAACTAAAGGGAAGGTAACACAAGTAGCAATAGATCCCCTTTTCTCTCTATAATTAAGTGATAGCTAAATTAATGGTATATCACGCATTTTAGTTTTCACCAATAAGGCAGGCAATAAACTAGGAAATGTTCATTTGGGTCATTTTTCTTTGCTTGATCAAAGTACGATTTATTAAAGTAATAAATCAAGTAGATATGTTTGAATCATACATGTAATCATAGATATGCTTAACGTATTTTATACAAGTGTTTCTTCTAGGTGTCATTTGCGTCGCTCTGGTTTGTTCATTTTGCCATTTCAAACCACTTAAATGGCGCACTTAAAATCTAGGACGCAAATGGCACTTACGTCCCTAAATTTTGCTTTTGCTATTGCTATACACAATCTTTTTCAACCCTTTTTAAAACCAAGGACAAAATGACACATTTGTCCTTCTATTCCCCCATTGCACGTGTTGCGAGAACATCTACTAAAAAATACTCTCTCCCCACAACAAGAACTCCCTAACACCTTGATGATACATGTAGGACAAGTTAAAATAAGAACCGTTAAATGATTAGGAACTAAAGAAACCATATATTAGCCTGATCATAAATCCGAAAAAAGGTGGAACTAAAGGTTTTTATGAGGAAAATAAATATAATACGCAAAACATAGGACTAAGCAAAATTTGGGCAAACAATAACGATGTATGCCATTGTCTTTCTACTTCAAATCCCAGGCAGCACATTTGAAGCCATGTATGGTGAAACACAGCCCTGTACCTGAACAAAAGAAAGTAAAAAACAATTATGGGGCATGGGAATGATCCACCTACCAACAATAAAGGTGTGGCAAACTGGGCGCGTAACTGGTTAAGATGGGTTGATCAGTCAAGATGGGTTATATTTTTAGGGTGGGTTGCCCCGGGTCAGTTTGACAGCTCGCCAACACTTGTCAATTATTTCTAAAATATGAATGTGTTACATTTGATCAGATATTACCACCATAATTATTCAATATTTTAAATAATAGATGAAGGAAAACAAAATCAACCAACTCATTAGTAAACTGGTTGAAATCGACTTCTCTAACCAGCAATATGATTTAATAAATTGGATCATCCATTTACTGATAAATTGGTTGATGTGACCTGCGGGTTATGTCTTTTATCTCTAATGGGTAGAGTGAAAAAAAATAGATTTACGAAAAAATGGTTAGAAAGGCATACAAGGTATACTTATAATGCATATATTTTATTCAAAAAATAAAAATGTTATTGAAATAACACATTTTTGGTAAGCACCTTACTTGGCAGTTGGCACACTAATTATTTGAAGGAAGGACAAAGGAGATGATTCATGAATACATTTCATATGAGAATGAGAGACGTAGGTATTGTACCTGAAGCAAGCAAGCAGGAATCTGAATGAACCCTTGCAGTAGAACATCAACTTCCTCCAGAACATTTGATGGAACAGGAGTTATTATGTAAAGAACCCGTCTCAAAGTGTCTATTCCTCGAACAATCCCTGACAAAAAAAAAAAAAAAAAAATACCCACGTATCATTTAAGAGGAAGTTTGATTTACTGATACATTATATATTAGTTAGAACAGAATGTACACGAATCCACTGAAGCACTCAAAAAGTTAAGATATTGTTTAAAACTTTTGCAAGAAAAGCGTTTTTGGGTCAACCCAATCCATTCCCTGGCACAAAAAATACACCCGCATTGACCTGCGACCCAACCCACTCGTTTTGAGACGTCTATGTATATGCCACTCAAAGAAGATAAGCCCATGTTCGAAACGATTTCATTTTATAGGCCCCCTTCTATACACACACATCTGAGTGAAGAAAGAGAAGAAAAGTTGCAGCACTAGGATCCCAGAAATAACAAAAGCAAGTATATGTTAAGCCAGAAGCCAGTTATTGGAACATAACCTACCAAGGCCAACACAGCGAGGTGGATGCTCAGAACCTTCAGAGTTAACTGCCAACCCAACTATACTTGCATTCAAACTGTAGAAAATTTCAGCTTTTGGCACCTGTTTTACACAAGTTGAATCAGGATGCAGCAAACCATGTATATAAGAGACTGATTTTATTTCTTAACAGTTCTGCTGGACCTTCCATAATTTTCCAGAATAATAGTTATCTTAGATTACACCCCACCAGAAGTTAAAGACCATGTAGCCAAGCCAAGGTTTAAAAGAACGGAAACGAATTTCGAGGCGTTTTCCCTTCGCCTCACGAGGCGTAAGCCTCGAGGCGAAACAAGGCGTAAGCCTCGAGGCGTAAGGCCGAGGCGATATTAATAAATAAATATAAAAAGTATGTATATTATAAAAATAATAATACTAACTAATTTCATCATCAGATTCATCAAAATCATCAAAAACACACTTAAAAAAGACATGAAATGCTTGAAATTGACACAAAAAGTCAAAAAATCAAAAACTACTATCAAAACTCCCTGAGGCGCCTCAGCCCCTCTGAGGCGCATATACATTAAAAACACCATGAGGCGCGCCTCAGACTCGTTTTTTGGCAGTTTCGCCTCGAGGCGCACGCCTCAAACGTTTTTTAAAACCATGAGCCAAGCCTAAAAGCACCTGTTTTAACCCCTTACCCAACCCTCCCATTTTTCTCACTTCTGATTACAGCTCTAAAGGGTCCATAGTGAAACTATGTGGTATATCAGTATATGGACTCTAAATTACATTCCCCACCCACCCACCCACACACACATGAGCGCACGCACTCCCCCAAAGGTCAGTGACTATGGCCATCAGCCCTGTGCATATATTTTGTAAGAAAAAGTTTTGAGTTTCCACATCTTATCCATTATATGCCTAGTAGGTTTCTTTATATATTATGAGCAATCTTCCTTCACTGTAACAACTACTGAATTGACCGGTTAACAGTTTTTTTCAGGTAGATATATCAGTTCAAATAAGCAGGTAAGTCTAATTGTTTTTAGCTTTGTAGGCATGTCACATGTGAAAAATAACTAACAGTTGGATGAACAAAAAGAACAAGAATGAAGAAACAAAAAGATAGGAATGTAAAATGCATCAAAGATATTTATCCATATAAAACTAGAATAAAAGCTGTTGACATAAGTCTTCATGTAACCTCACAATGAAGGTGCTTAATGTTGACAGCTGACACGGAAACTTCATAAGGAGAGTGAGCAGCCAACGCTAGAGCAATTTCCTTAACTGAGCTCATATTCATGTCACTACAAAAGCACCGTCTGAAATATGTCACTATACTTAAATCCCGTATGTGGCGTGAATCCTTATGTACCAGAACCCTGAAAAAGAAAATGAAGCTTCAGCAAAAAGTAATAACCAAGAAGTGAAATTTGCCTAAATTTGAATGAATCACCAACATTCCCTTATGTAAAGATAACAAAATTGTATACATACGATCTATTTAAGGAGTCCTGGCGGGCTGAATTAATTTCGATTAGGGTTATGGCGCGAGCATCCCCATCTTGTGACCAAAATGCTCCAGAGGGTAGGTTCTTACTTTTAGCAGAAATACGAATATTAACCACATGACTAGGAGCAATGTGGTTCAGCATATCCACAAGTACATCATAACCGATACCTGTCACACAAGTAAGGAATCTGGTATATGCAACGAAGCTTTATAAAGAAAGAGATGCCAGCAGCAGTACACATGTAAAGCATACCTTTAACCCAACCGGAGGTGTTGACAATTAGGGGCACCCCACTATTGGTAGTTGAAATTTGGTGACAATAGTGATCGTATAGGGCAAATATATATGTGAGATAAATCTGGGGGTCTCTTTTGGAAGATATGTCACCAAAGAAGAAACATCTGGAGAAATTTTGTTTGCCGTGAGATGTAGTAGCAAGAAATGTTTACAAATTGTTTGTTTGTTTGTTTGAAGGTGAGATAATGTAAATAATAATAATAATAATAATAATAATAATAATAATAATAATAATAATAATAATACCTTTCTGGCTGAGCTTTCATATCTGTGATGCAACAAAGACAGCAGGCGAAAAGAATGTCAGCAGCGTTCATAAGGTGGAATTTAGGGGTATAAATTACAAATTATGTACCAGTGGTTTCACTGTCGAGTATAGTAAGTGAGAGACATCCAGGAGGGGTAAATTCAGGTTGTCCAACATCAGAATCTAAGTAAGCAACTCTCTTGTGCCTGAAATGAAAGAATATATTTACCGGACAGCTGGGGCATGAATGAGGTATATAAACCCTAATAAGAATAAAAGTATGCCGAAAGTACCGAGGAAGGAGAAGTTGAAGGAGATGACGAGAGAAGGTTGACTTGCCGCTGTTTTTGGGGCCGCATATGAAGGCCGTTATAGGACCACCAGAAGCAGAAGCAGAAGCTATGGTGGCGGCTGCTTCGGACCACTCTTCTGGTATATATGCTTCCACCTCCATCGCCATTCTTGTGTCTTCTTTTCTTTTCTTTTCTTTTCTTTTCTTTTGTTAGGGATGGGGTGTTGGGCTTTTGGGTCAATAAGGAGAAAGTTTCGGTTCGTTTTTAATGGGTCTCGCTCTTGGACCGATTACAAACCAACGGGTTGCTTCGGTTTCAGCCTCAGCCATCTGTTTCTAGGGGTGTTCATGAGCCGAACCGAACCGAACGGAGGTCTGCTCGTGCTCGGTTCGGTTTGAAACCGAGCCGCTCGGTTCGGTTCGGATTTAGGAAATCGAGCGGAAATCTTATGCTCATGCTCGGTTCGGTTTAGAACCGAGCCGCTCGGTTCGGTTCGCTTTTGCTCAGTTTTATTTAGCATTCCTACACGGCCATTTATTCTCCAAAATTCACCAACTTATATGTCTCACACACACTTTAACAATTTAACAAAATACAAACATAAAAAGTCCCACAAAAATAAACACAAAATGTCATCCAAATGTTTAGTGTTTAAGAACATCTAAAATGCAAAATAACTTCAAAAACACGCGTTGAAGTCATTCCAGACATCTTCAATCAAAAATTGAATTCAAAACATAAAATTTGATACAGTAACATTAATTCAAACACATAAAACACCCCTCTTTTTTTTTGAATTGAGTTGAGAGAGATTAATGTTTTTTTTTTTGAACTGAAGATATGAGGATTCTTGGGGCTGGATATGTTACATGTTTATTATATTTAATAATAAAAATAAATTCGATCGAAACCGAACGAGCGAGTGTACCTATGCTCGTGCTCGGTTCGTTTTTAAACCGAACCGAGCTGCTCGGCTCGGTTTTAACCGAGCAAGGAATCGAACGAGCAAATTTCCGAGCTTTTTCGAACGATCGTCGAACGATCTTCGAGCGCCGAGCAGTTTGGACACCCCTATCTGTTTCAATCAGCTTCCTTTCGCGAACCGGTTTTTGTCCATCTCTGGCCTTATCCATGGTTTTTTTTTTTTTTTTTTCTCTAAATTGTTATTATACTATTTTTCTATGGTTTCTTTTCAATCTGGTAGGTACATTACATGGGGTTGAACAATAAAAATGATATGATTCTAAACTTCAAGTTTACAATTCTTATTATTAAAATTGCGTATAGCGTGTTATATATACTAATGAACTATTAAAATTCTGAACTAAGATAGGTTTACGACATCTTTTATTTATCCAAAAGTAAATTCAGCAATAAAAAATCATCCGACTATTGTAATTCTATATTTAAGAGCGAAATAACACACCAAAAATACGTATAGAAGATAGGTTTTAACCACCTTAAAAACATAATGAAACATTGTTAGACCCATGATATATAATCCAGATTAACCTTTCATTGATATTTTAATTGACATGTGTACAAAGAACATAGAATTTACATTGAGATAGATGGTAAACGCCTAAACGGGCAACAAGCTATGACGCTACCCTTTTTTAATAGCAACAAGCTATGACGCTACCCTTTTTTAATAACAAAACTAAGTCTTTTAAAAACTATGTTCATTGATCTCAGGGGTGTCCAATTCTACAAGTTTAATTAACTTTATTGTTTCTTAAATACAATAATACATGACAATACTACTGCACAAATATCTAATTGATATAAGTTTGATCTGTATATGTCAAAACCCTCGATCACACCCTGGACGGGAGCCGTGAATAGTAAGTGGTATTGGTGGTTATTCGAAAATATTGCAGTGAAAAATTTCATCAGGAACATGAGTTAGGAAAAATATCAGAGTTTAGAAACACCGGAATTTTATTTATAACCAATGGGAATAAAACCCATGTTTTACAAATGTAGCTTTAACAGGGGATTAACCCGAATTTATAAAACAACATTTCTTAATTTTAATTGATAAAACAAGGCACTTCTTTA
Organism: Helianthus tuberosus; assembly: GCA_030545235.1. NCBI lineage: Eukaryota > Viridiplantae > Streptophyta > Magnoliopsida > Asterales > Asteraceae > Helianthus > Helianthus tuberosus. The sequence continues at coordinate 43,090 of JARYGA010004677.1, read as the reverse complement.
AGCCTTTTTGGTGCGCATCACAACTCTTATTCAGATCTACTGTAATCACCTGAAACATGTTTATAAACATTTTATCAACAGGAAATACTGGTGAGTTCATTCATTTACATAAAAAGACACAGTATTGTAATTATAGCATTAAGAGTTTTTATATTTGTTTATATCTTTCAATTACCCACAGTACTTGTCACTCGCCTATTTCGGTGACTATGGTCATATCTGAGAGTTCAGGATCCGGCGGGTTTAGACAGAAGTTTGGGTAGAAAAGAACTAATTCGGTAGAATATTATTAAGAACGGAGTAGAAGCAGAAGAATTATTCATAAGTTGGAAGCTTCATTCATACCGAAAGAGTATACATCTTTTACAAGCCGGAGAAAAAAATTCTCCAACATTTCCTCTCTAGGAACTCCAAAACTTAACAACTATGAACACATGACTCCTATTTATAGACATGAGATTTCATGAGGACGAGTCCTTCGTGAGGATGAGTCTCATCCGCACGAAACTGACTCATCCGCACGAAACTGACTCATCCGTGCGAAACTGACTCGTTTGTGCGAAACCACTCTCGTCCTCTCCGAAGTCATGTGTTCATATCACAACTATACAATATTCAACACACGCTCTATCTAGCCTATTCGCACAGTGACGAACACACAAAATATGCACTAACAATTTCCCCCTTGTACGTCACTGTCGAAGCTTGATCTTTGAAAACGAGAGTCGTGTTTGAATATTTGCAACTTCAATCAAGCATTTGATATCTTCATATAATTCCCCCTTGATTGATGATTTGGGCTTGCATTCTCCTTGAAATGAATCTTCAGGTCTTAGTTTGCACAGTTTCCAACCTCCTCTGATTTGCTTAACTGCAATCTTCACGAATAACCATCAGCTTGAAACTAATTGAAGCAGCATCTCTGTTTCAAGGTTAATCACATTCGTGTTTGGTTTTTGATTTACCACTTCAGCTCAATCTCTTAATCTTCAAAAACCCAACCAACAATTGATAGAAACTTCGAATCACCACACTGGTAAACTTCAAGTCTATGAATACCCACGAAAATCTAAAATCCCGTTTTCCGTAATCATCTTTAAGCACACTCCTTAATGATTGATCAAGGTAAACGGTAAACTCCACAATCAGCAAATCTTCATTGGATAACAAATCATCTGGGTAATGCACTGCGACCTGAGAAACATTCTTTCACGATCAGATTCACATTCTTCCTCTTCAGTCACGAAAAAGATGTATAGTCTTCCCCGTTAGTTCCTGCAGCAACTTAATCAACAAACATCATCATTCCCCGGTGGTTAGTCCGAAAAACAATTCATCTGCTCGAAGATTAATCATTCTGACACTTTAGACTATCACAGAGTTATGATATCTTTTAAGTATCGACAATACTAATGCATCTCCTGACGCTAATCCTGCTAACCGACTTGACTTAAACCCTAAGACATCAATCTAACCCTAATCTGTAGCATCTGAACTTTCTATGATCACAAACTAACGAATCCAGATCCTATGCATCCCCGGACAATCTGAAGTCGGAACTGTAACACCCCGACTGCGTAATACAACAAACCGCGACAGAAACGTCGGGGAGTCATGTCACAGAATCATTGTTTCACAACACATGGTAATTGAAGTTTTGTTTTATTTCGTTAATAGACTCATTGTTTTGATACAAACCAAATAAGCACAACAATTGTCTTTCAAGTTTTTAAGTCACTAAGGTCTACGTCCATCCTAAGTGAATTAAGCATAAACAATCTTCACATAAAAGAACCTGAAACATATGTGAAAAACAGTCGGCAAAGAAAGTTAGCGAGTACATAGGTTTTGTATGTCAAATCCATGGCTTTGAATTCATATTGCAATACCTCGTCCAACTTCAAGAGTTGTCGAGTATGTACCTTGAAATCAAAAAGTGTTTGATATTGCAATGTGTTTTATCAACTTTACAAGTTGATATAAGTAAAACAAAACCTTGTAGCCATGAATCTTGACCGAAAACATTTGTTTTGTAAAACCAAGTAATATATCGTCTTTGAAAGAAAACTTTGTATGGTTTATATCTTTAAGTAAACATCGTTGCGTGACATCGTTTGAAACCAATTGTTCAATCGTCCGTGTAATAAACCAATTGTTCAATCGTCCGTGTTATAAAACAAATCGTCAATCGTCCGTGTTATAAACAAATCATCAATCGTCCGTGTTATAAACCAATCGTCAAACGTCCGTGTTTTAATTGTGAAAAAATTTGGTCGTTCTTTAATGAACACATTCAAACCTGTGTGACTCGACTATACCACCCGTGGGGTATCTTTAATAGACCCTGAAAGGCCTCTTTAACTCGACTAACAAATCAACACATGATTTGTTAAAATAACAGATTCTGTCGTTACCCAAACTATCCACCAAATCCAGTGGATAGTGTGACAAGTGGCACTTTTCATGTAATTCCGTACGATGTGAACAATAATTTGTACTATATGATTGTGCAAGTGAACTTATGATATGAATGATTTCATGTTTACTTTCAAAAGACTCACACATACATTACATGTTGAATGCTACTTATCATTGTTAAATGCAACTCGAAACAGTTCAATTAGTGCATAGACGAAACTAGCACCCATATCAGATAAACTAGTAGTACTGACAGTAGTTCAGTACTCAGACAGACATCATGTTAGGACACAGATTGAGGCGTAGAACCAAAATTTATACTAGAACTCTATGTAGGAAACTAAGGGTTATGAAACTGCCTTCCGAGTGACGAATGAACACCAAAAAGTACCCGAAACACACTCTAAATGCATAATTCTGCAAAATTCCGTAAAAATCCGCAATTAAACATCAAAATACAATGCAGAAATAAGGTTTAGAGGTCCAGAATAACTTGTAAAGTGTCGGGAATGAAAACTGTCATAAAAGGTTGTAACACCTGTGTCATTTCAACCATCAAACAAATGCCAAACCAATGAAATAATGTATTTCATACTTTGGACTTGTATAAATATGTGTATCTTTTGCACATATCAACTCATGTTCGATTTCAAGCTCTAAATCGCTTTCTGGAAGGTTATACACGCACTGATGCGTAAATATAACCAGTTTAATGCAACGAACACTCCGGAATAGTGAAATAGGCTTAACATACCTTAAATAACCTTTACATAACTTAGATATAAGTTTTGGAAGGTTTGGTGTGGTGAAATCAAAGTTTAATCGCTTACAGGGACTAAATTTGACAAACTGCGAAAGTATGCCAATTTGAACTGTAACAGACCTTCCGGAACATGACCATAAGTTAAACATACCATAAATATCCTTTAAATAGCTTAGAAATAGGCTTTGAGGGGTTCGGTGTGCTAAAATAAACTTTTGGGTCATTCAGGGACTAAAAGTGTCAAAAAGTGCACAAGTTTGCATTTTCGCGCATAACTTACGTTCTGAATACATCCGGACATCCAAAAATTTATGTAAGCATGACTACATTATATTTTAGTGTTCGCCTTAAGAAAAATCCATTCGTTGCGTCATTTGGATCGTTTTTCGCGCTTGTGCGCATTCCGTCGTAATTAAGCGAACATCGCGTTCGTACGGCTAAACGAACCGACATCCGAGATATTTTTGAACATATTTTAAGTTCCCTATACTTTAACTTCATTTTAGAGCTTTGAAATGGGGTTAACGGGCCTTAAACGTGTCGAAAATGGGCTGATTTCACTGCAGGGACCAAAACTGTAAATCTGCCAAAGTTGTTAGCTTACTGACCTCAACATTGGCAGCTTTGAGGTCCGTAAGGCAACCTACAGAACAGATCAGACTTAACAGTCAGCAATTTCCAGCTGTTTTAAACACAACCACACACTCACCACTTGCCTAATCAGTTGATAAGGATGGTTTTTAGCCACCATGAGTTTCCGACAAGTGTACGCCTTGGATTAAGGCACGATATTCAACAAACGATCTTAACGGTTACCCGAAAACTATAAATACCCCACCCCCCTTTGTTCATAATCACTAGAAATTTGATTTGAGAAACTCTAAGTTGAAACATTAGTTTCATACCTGAGATTTTCGAATCGAGTTTAGCATTCGGGGACCCTTCGTAAGTATTCTTTCGTTCTTTTCCTTATTTTACTGCTTTTCGAGTCAGAAAGTCAAACTTTGTTTGACTTTCAGCGTTGACCAGTAATGGTCAATGCGAAGTTCGTTTGAACTTCGCAACGTGAGTGTAATCACGTTGGTCATAGTCCCTTGGGACTATGCCTACTGATTACCACGTTGTATAGGGTCGTAGGGTAGGCGATCTAATAAATCGCCTATACCTTCGAACCCGACCCAGTTTGGTCGATCATTAGGATCCGACCAAATACTTTAGGTGACCATAGTAGGTAGGGAATAACCTTCCGAGGTTATACCCTATGGTCACATCGTTTAAGTAGTTGTATGATAGGTAGTTTATATGCCTTAGGTAAATTACCAGAATACCCTTTTCATGTATAATTGGTAGTTAAGCATATGTAACCTAAACCTTTGTCACATAACTGATTATGTAATATGTTTAGGCATATAACACTTGTCATAGGGCTAGTTAGGCGGTCCGAACGCGTTTCACGCGAACGACGCGTTAAAGTAGCATAAGCTACCTAAACGGGTCGTAATGGGTCGTAGACACTTAGGTTAAGTTTCATTTAGTATGTAGGCTTTGATTAACCATATCATATGAGTTCCTACACTCATTTGGTTTACAAACCCTCATGCTACCCAGTCTTCCGATTTAGGTTCGGTTTATTAATGTAGCTACCTATACTAGGTGCCGTTTGATATCCGCGATCTCTAGCATTGTTTAGTTGTTACTCAAGGACTACTGAGCAATCTCAGGTGAGTACATAGACCCCTCTTTTACTGTTTTCCAAACTGTTTTGGGGTGAAACACATGTGCCTACTTGTTACTTTCCTGCTTTCCTGTTTTAACATCATATACTGCTATGTTCGTTAGTACATTATAGTACATGATTTCAATACACTTTATGCTATGTATGTCCATTATGTGCATACTTAGTACATTGTTTTTCATTGCTTTTCTGTTGCATATGCTTATCCAGCATATGAACACATTATACTACATATTGAACCGTTGTAATCATTCGACTATGTGATCCGTTGATATCTGTGAACCGTTTGTATCTGTGATCCGTTGATATCTGTGAACCGTTTGTATCTGTGAACCGTTTGTATCTGTGAACCGTTTGTATCTGTGAACCGTTTGTATCTGTGAACCGTTTGTATTTGTGAACCGTTTGTATCTGTGAACCGTATTTGACCATACATAAACATTTCTACTATTGTTAAACATTACTTTGGTGGTTTGGTTTGATTAAATGATTAAGTAACGATGCGTGTGTAATATGATACAAGCATGGTGGATACGCCGCTGGTACTTCCTATATATAAGTGTTTGTATGGTATTACATATTGTAGCGTTATTTGAATCATTTCAGTTTGAGACATAGAACATTTTATACAAATAACATACTTTTCACAAGACATTGTTTTACAAACAACTTATCTTATACAAACTCATCTTACATGGTTATTTATTTAACCATACATTATTTACTTATTTATACATATCATCTGAACTCATTGTTTTTCAAATGATTTACAAAACAAAGCAAATTACAAGGTTCATGACTAAACATTTTCTCAAACATAAGTCATGAAACCTATTTTCACAAAACCTATGTATCTCACAGGCATTTTTATGCTGACGTACCTATTTTCACATGTGTTTTTCAGGAACTGTTGCATAAGATGATCAAGATACATATAGGCAGACTTGGGCTTTAGTGACAATAAAAGATGCAAGACTAGTTAATTATGTTGTATTTATTTGTTTGTTAAGACATTGTAACACTTTTAATCAATAAAACGAAACTTCAATTGCCATGGATTTGAAACAATTAATTCTGTTACAACACTCCCCGACATTTCCGCCACGTTTTGTATGTTCTACGTGGTCGGGGTGTGACAAAGGTATCTCATAACTCACTAAACTGCGCAATTTAGCACCTTAACGAACCGATAACCAAACGAATAACCGGACACTACCCGAAACACCAAAATTGAACTAGAAGCATTGTTTCAACATCATAAGACTAGTTGTTAACACTAAGCACCATATTACACACCAAAACACCTAAATACACTTAAACCCCTAACCGAATCACTTAAATCCTAACTAATCTCTGACTTAACACTTGAAATCAAACTAGATACCCTCCCCCCATAGGACGGTCAACAAGGGGCCCCACCACCCCACCATTTTTTGATTATTATATTTGAGATGTTGTTAAGATATTAAACATAATATTTCTTGTGTAAACTTTGTTTTGGAGGATAAATGGTGTAACACCCCGTGTTTCGAAAGTCAAAGTCAAAATCAAGATTGAAGTCAAAGGAAGAAAAGATTGCTAATTGTGATCTGTCTCTCCTTGCTCAATTCCTGTTTTGACTTCTCTGACTTGTAATTAGTCTATTTTATTATCGCTTTAGTTGTATTATGTGGAGTATCTATTAATAATCGCATGATAATCGCTATTTATCACTTTATCGCTATCGCAATCGGACTCGCAACTCGAAAGACGCATTTTGGTTATTGTTATACGTGTGTGTGTGCCTTATGTGTTACTTGTGCATGTTTATTTATGTTATGTGTGGTAATCAATCGAAACGCAATCGAACTCAATCACAATCGAATCGCAAACACTAAACGAATACGAAATAAGGATGCTTGTATGTTGATATAGTAGTTGGGATTAAAAGTAATTTGACTAGGAAACTTTATCACATCGCAACGTTCGCAATCGCAATCGAAACGGCAAAACTCGTCGCACCGAACACACAAACAAGGTGACTGATCGACCAGGCGACCAGCCGATCGATCGAGCAGCCGCTCAATCGGACAGCTATTCGATCGGACTGCCTAACCGATCGACCAGCCCCTCTCCATTCCTTTCCACTTTGGGTAACCCTATAAATACCCCTTGTCACCATCAAATATTTCCACTTTTGGCAACTGACGTCTGACCATCGCTCTCACCTTGCTTTTTCTCCGATTTCTCGCGATTCCGGTAAGATCTCGTCCTAAATCTTGTACTTCCTTAATCTACACGCACTCCTACACCTTTCTATCTTTTGAATCTTAACTTTTAACCGTGAAATCATCAAGATTCAAGGTGTTCTAGGATGACGTCATCATGTGTTCTTGAAGAACTTCATGTTTTTGCCTCAATCCACCAAGAACAACTTAGATCTGACCGATTTCAACATAGACAAACAAGGATCTTTCATAGATCTAACCATATTCACTACAAAAAGGATTGAAAGATGATTTTCCAACTTTCTTTCAACTCTTTTACACTCGATGCACACAAAACCGATAGAATCGGAGCTTGTGCCGACTTACTACTCATCCTTGTGGTTGTGTTGGTTCAAGATTTGGATTCTATCCACGAGACTACCGATTTCGGGTTAAACATGGAACACCGTCTCGAACCGTTAACTGACCGGATTTGGGTGATTCATGTCCGATCAGGGGTACCAAGTATTGACAAGGTTTCTGTTGCTTAACACGTTACCAAAACGTCTCGATAAAACGTCAAACAACCAAAACAACCAAGTGTAAGACGAACAGGTCGACCAGGACGGAGTGCCGTCCGATCGGACTGCTGTCCGATCGAACAGCCAATCCGAACGACTGGCCAATCCGAACGACTTACACCTTGGTCCCACACTTAACCTTTATTTTCAAACCTCGAAGGATGAACATTGAACTAAGTGCTGAGCGATCGGATTACCATCCGCACGGGCTGTAACTTGACCATGTAATGATCAGACTTCAACACTTAAACAATTTTCAACATGTTCAATGCAGAAGGGATGCCACCCGATCGAACCACCGTCCGATCGAGTGACAACCTGCTGTGAACTTGTTCTCACTAAAGTGTCCAACCAATCGGGTTGTCGTCTGATCGAACGACCGTCCGATCGACCGACCTGAAAGGTAGAGATACTTCTATGTTTCCAAAATGCTACAACGAAAACTTCAAAAGTCAAGCCATCATACACAAACACATCCTTCTCTAAGGAAGAAACAATCCACTCGAAAGGTCACCCGAACGGATGACCATCCGAGCGGACTACCACTCGCACGACCGGCTGTCCGATCGGATTACCATCCGATCGAACTGCTGATCGACCCAACCTTCACTTGTTCCATTTTACGCGTCGCTTATCGTTATGCTATCAATCTGTTCAGGCTAACCCTACTCTCTAGCGCTCCCTTCAATCCATCAACCGCTGTGAGTATACTCGATCCCTTTTTGCTTTACACACTTTTGGGTGTTACATACGTTACTTATACAAAATCACATCGAACACACTACGCAATACTTTAAACGCTAACCATTATCGCATGTATACGTGACTAAATGAATGCTTGTTTGTTATGTTTACACATGGAATCCTGTCTACATGCCTTAGCAACAGTAGTACTATTAGTTTGGACTCAGCACCCGTTCACTCGGGGGTTGTTAAGGACAATTACCTACATGGCTCACAGTGGTGAGTATGTATCGTGAACTGCCTTGGGCTATCAACCCGCAGTCATTGGTATCGATAGGTTCATGTCGATAACTAACATGCCTCATTTCACTCTGTGTACGTGCTGGTTATGCGTAACTCTTTCGAACTCTATATGCTATTATCAAACTTGTATGCTCACCTTTACACTATGTGTATTGACTTTTACTTTAACGTATGTGACAGGTGCTTAGGATGCTTATTTGCTTTCTTTGCTGTGAAATCGAGGCTAGGAAAGACCTAGGTCAACAATAAACAATTGTCTGTAATAAAAATCTGAGTTGTCGGAACATAACAACTTGACTAGATCTTTTCTGTAATAATTGTATTATCATTTATGACATGGTATGGGACGTGTTGTTTTAAATATTTGGTAAATATAGTTGTTATGGAAACTTCTGGACAATCTGTTTCGCTCAGTGCCATGCCCCGATGTTTCCGCCATCGGTTGGGGTGTGACAAATGGACATGCACCTTAAGACTTCATCACTTTCATTTCTCAAATTTCAAACACCAAAATTTCTCCTTCCTTCTCCATAACCTACGGCCAACATCCCCATTCTCACTTAAAATTTTCTAGTCCATTTCCACACAATCTAAGCATATTCTAAGGTGAATCAAGCCTAGTTAAGAAGGTTGCAAGCAAGGGAACTTGAAGGACCACCTAGAGGAGCTATTAACAACCCCATTTATTCTTCATCTTCTAACTTGTTTATCCCTAGCCTTTGTGCTAGTAGTAAGTCTTCTTGATCTTGTTTTTACACCTTGTTTTGGTGGTTAAAGTATATAAGTAACTACAAATCTAAAGATCACACAAGAACAAGAAGATGAACATAAGAATAAAACTCAAGATCATAAGAATCTAAGTTGTTTAGTGTATGTGATGAACTTGTTTGTTGATTTCTTGAGTGTATGGTGTAGATCACCACATAAAAGCTTGCTAGATGATGATTTAAAACATGATCTAGCAAGTATGAGGATGGATCTTGAAAGATCCATGATAATCATCCTTTATGATAAGTATGAACTTGAATATAAACTTGATTTTGTGAAGAATGATGATTCTTACAAGTTGTAAGTTGTAAAAGTGAAAGATTTCAAAGATAAAAGTTTCAAGAAAAACAAAGTTTACTTCAAGATTTACATGATTTGGTTTCTAAAAGAAAGTAAACATGTTTTAAGTGTAAAATGGAACCCTTGATGTATAGAAGACATGAAAAAATCAAGAAGATGAACCAGACACAAGTACTTGATATAGCACTCGCAATTATGAACCAGACTATAAATATAAAGAGCAACATGACAGTTATTGATATTAAATTTAAATTACTCTCAAGCATTTACCCTCTCGGATACTGTAGCTCTCATTTACTACAAATCACACGCAACATCCCTGTAGCGAGGTTAACAACCTATAATAATAAGATAAATACAGGGGTTGATAGTCCCCACCCCATCCCTTATTGTACATTTTGTACCCTCATCTAAAATTCTTTAAACATTAAAAGGACATATACCTCCAAATCTTGGTAACTGCAGCAAATTAGCATGTTTGAACCTAACTAAAAATAATGTTACTGGCCTAATACCATATTATCATTCCTGTTTAGACTTCTAGATCTTTCTCATAATCATCTTCTTTTTTGGACCACTTCCTTAAGACATAGGGAAACTCAAAAGCTTGACAACACTTGATTTGTCACAAACCCATCTGGTTAGCCCAATCCTAAATGCCATTAGAAGCTACTCAAGCTTAGAGAACCTAGATATGAAAGCCAAGAATTATAATGGGCCCCAAGTTAGCCTATATAAGAACACAAACACACTAAATTAAAGGAACTAAAGAAAGGGCGCAAGTTATGCTCTTACAAAATACGACCCATTTTCTGATTTTTTTTCTTTCTAATCATTATTTTTTCCTAATAAGTTTATTTTTTATTTGAATTTCTTTCTAAGTAGGCTATCAATATAGCCTGTTAAGGTGTATATGGAATGAGCTTCTTAGGTAAATATATGGCCTTGTGTCTTGTACTTTTAAAACCAAGGTTTCCAAAATAAATCTCTACCTATAAGAAGCTTTATAACATACACCATTCGATAACTTACAAACAAATTGCATCTGCACAGCCTTCTAAATCGTTTGGAAGTTCAATCCTAGATTCTAAATTTTATCCAATAATCTAGTTTATTTATTTTATTCTAAATAATTATCATGTGGATGTTGAATTATTTTCTTATTAAATCAAAACTGTGTTAAAAAAGCCTGACATCTACCAAACCTTTGAGAGGACCGATCTAGGGTATTTCTTACTTTGTGGCCTCTGTAGCATCAATAAAATTTCATTTATTATCATCACCATAGAAATGTTGTGCAATAACCCCAACCAAAGATTCCACATAAAAACTCCATTTGTTATCGTCAAATTTCCTCAATACCCTTAGGATATGCAGACTCCAATATATGAAGGCAAGGACCGCCAGACATATATATTTTCTGAAAAAAAACACCAGCAAACATCTTCTAAATATATATCCAAAATAGACGAAATAGAAAACTCACTAAATCATTTCATCAGACACCTTACCTGCAATAATGGTGAGATGGTGGGAGGGTGCTCTGGTGCTCAAACATTTGAGCTGTTATTTCCACTCTTTTTTCACTGAATAAAACAAAAGAACATCAAGCTAATATTTATATAATCATCAAAACACGTCAAACGTCGTTACAAACATATTTAAAATGTCGCCCTACGGGTTTTCATAACTTCATGGCACCATAGTTTTCAATTTTACTAAACGTATAAATCGCTCCATAAGTTCATAATGGGTATTTCAATGTATTTTAATGAATACTAACTTTTTTTTAATCAAAATTTGAAGAAAATGGATATATATACACACTTAAAAAGGGTATAGGGGAAAAAAGTCAACAAAATATGACTTGAAGTTATGTATATTTCCGTGGATAAGCTCAAGGGCGGCACATCTAAACCTGGAATGGCTGAAATGGAGTGAATTTAGGGTGGTCTGGTAATGTATGTGTAGTTGTAAAAGAAGTCGTTGTGTCCCTTCGGTCTGCTTCTTATTTCCATTTCTTTGTATTGTATTGTCTTCTTCTTGAGCTCCTTGCTCAGTTTCTATATTTCCGCCTTTTCCAAAAAAAAAATGTATATTTACTATTCATGACAACCAATAAGGAAAGTTTACTATTCATTATGATGTGACAACTCCTATTCATTAGCTTTGTTTTTTAATATATAGGATAATAATTGTTGGAGAGATGACCTTTGATTGAACAATTATGTGAGGAGAATCTTCAAGAAAACTTCAAATCGGAAACCCTAAAATATGCCTCTTATGTTAGACTGATTATAAACAAAACACTATCCTGGTAAAATTATAAACAAACCATGAAACCTACAGTGATCACTTGATGAAAACAAACAGTTACTAAGAAAATAGTGCAAACTTTGTTACAAAATGAGAAAGATTTCCTGATTTCAAACGAAACCCTAACAAAATCTTGAACAATAACACATTACCCCCAATAGCCCTAAAAATGCAGCTATTTTACATCAAATTATGCAAAGATTTCTTAACTACAATAATTCCTAACAAACCATGCCACAATAATTCATCACCAGAAATAACCAGGGGAACTTCTTATATATGCACACTTTCTAGAACGATAGCGAATTACCGTCAAATAACTATTGAAAAATCAATCAAAATGCAAATTGGAGTATGAATAACGAAGACCGTGATCCAAACTTGAAAATCTACCAACAACGGCGAAATTGTTATCAGGTTCGTAATCCAATTCTTCTTCATCGTATATCCATACCTCGAGCTCAGCACATTCAACTCAAAATTTTATGACTTCTCAAATTTAGCTTTTCATAAAAAAGAAAGACCTTATGTATCTGTGAGGGTAACAATAAGATTAGCTGGAATGCTACCACTAAAATACCCGTAATATCATTGTGTTTTGCATGGTGACAGTAATTTCGAGGACGAATTTTTTTTTAGAGGAGTAGAATTGTAATAATCTTAAATAAAAAATAAACCACAATATCATCAATCCTATAATTATTAAGTAAAATGTTATGTTGAATATTTAATAATTCAAACTTTTGGTCATATATTATTACTAATAATAATATATCATATAACTATCTATAATCTAATTTGGAAATTGAAATTTCATACGTGTATTTGTTGATGTGAGCTCAACTCAAAGAAGTCAGTTTATTTTACTTGGTTCGTTTCTATGGCAACTGACTCAAAAGAATTCCCTTTGGTCAACTCACCACATGCTTTCAAAATTTATAATCACGTTCAACAACTAAATACCTGAAGATTCGGCAGTTCCATCCTTGTGGGAGTTCGTTATAATCCTTATTCGAACCGCAAACCTCCACTCCTGTTTAAGTCGCAGTCACGTGCCAGCAGCCGACGAGTCGTCACCGTCACACCACCAGTTGGGAATCTACGACGGTACCAAGTTTCGGTCAGCTTTGTTTAACACCTAAGGTACCATGTCGAAATCTAGTCTACTTCGAATACAGTTTTTTAGATCAGTTTTGTTGATTTTTTTTTCATTCCGGCTACATTGGCAGCCACCGCACACCTTCCGGTTCGATCAACTGCGGCCGCTGTCGTAATTTCTTTCTCGTCTCTGTATGAGCCAGGTACAAATATTTCCTTTTCTCCTGCTAAATCAGGCCCTACGAAGTTGAGTTAATGATATCGAATCGTTACTAAAATTATGCGCAGCCGCCAAATCATTGTTCTATTGTCGTCAATCCGCATACGTAAACCATTGACTCCTCATCTGTATCGCTTAGCTATCAAGGTAACATCCAATCCTCCACACTCGACATTTCATTCTTGTCACAAGCATACACCATTAAATCCATTTAAATGTTGTTGTTCGTAATACTTACAGTGTGTTTTAAGGTGACTTGAGGTTGAAGATGAATGGGTTGGTTGTAGTGGATTTATATTATTTTATTAGTATAAAATGGTGTGTTTCAAAATTGTAATACAAATATCAAAACTATATGGTGTACAACATCTTATATTTACCCAAAATAGAAATGACTATTTAAATAATTTCATCAATGTATTATTATGTAAATGTAAATGTAAATTATTTTGGAATCGTCATTTGAGTTGGCTAATATAAAGAATGTATTTCAACAAAATTTTTAACCTAACATTAGTAGTCTATTTCGTTACAGGAGTTTATAAATGGATGTCTCAATTATAAAGTGTGAGTTTTATAAATATTATATGTTAAGCATATATAGTTACTTTTTTTAGAAAGTCGGTGTACAACATTATATTAGATACCTATACTAATCTTATAAGTAATTTACTAGGAAACATTTTTGTTACTGTGGTTAAAGGCAATATAACTAAAATCATGGGTGTCACACCCCAACCCATGGCGGAATCATCGGGGCATGGCACTAAGCGAAACAGATTGTCCAGAAGTTTTCATAACAATTAACAATACCATTCAATTTAAATAATACGTCCCATACCGTATCTCAAACAGTAAAACAATCATTACAGACAAAATCTAGGCAAATATTCTGTTCCGACAACTCAGATTTCAAAATAAAGCAATTGTTTATCTGCTTCTAGAGACCCCTGAATTCGTTATCTACAGACAACTATTTGTTGGGCTCTAAAGCTTTATTCTAGCCTCAAATTCCTACCAAGTGTGCCTAAGCACCTGCCACATACGTTGAAATAAAGTCAATACATATAATGTAAAGGTGAGCATACAAGTTTGATAATAGCATATAGAGTTCGAATTCGTTTACGCATAACCAGCACGTACACATAGTGAAATGGAGCACGTTAGTTATCGACATAGATCCATCGATACCAATGACTGCGGGTTGACTGCCCGAGGCAGTTCGCAATACATGATTACCACCGTAATCCATGCAAGTAATTATCCTTAACAACCCCCGTGTGAACGGGTGCTGAGTCCAAACTATAGTACTATCGTTGCTAAGGTAGGTAGACAACATTCCATGTGTAAACATAACAAACAAGCAGTCAAAAGCCACGTATAACATGCATTAACGGTTAGCGTTCAAATAGTATTGAGTAGTGTGATTGATGTGATTTGAATAGTTGTAACGTATGTAACACCCAAAAGTGCGTAAAGCAAAAAGGGATCGAGTATACTCACAGCGGTTGATGGATTGAAGGGAGCGCTTAGCGAGTAAGGTTAGCCTGAGTAGATTAGATTGCATAACGATAAGTGATACGTAAAACGTCACAAAATGTGAAAGGGTTGGATAGTGGTTCAATCGGATGGTGATCCGATCGGAAAGCAATCCGTGCGGATAACAATCCGTTCGGGTGGTCATCCGGTCGGATAGTGATCCGGTCGGATGACGATTCGAGTGGATTGTTTATTCCTATAAGAAGTATGTGTTTGTGTACGATGGTTTGACTTTGGAAGTTTTCGTTGTAGTATTTTGAAAACAATGAAGTATCTCTATCTTTCAAGTCGGTCGATCGGATGACTAGTCGTGCGGATGGCAATCCGTTCGGACGGTCATCCGGTCGGACGGTGATCCGGTCGGACAGTGACTTAGTGATGAGGTTACTTACTGGAGGCAAGTTCACAACAGAAGTGTCATTCGATCGGATGGCAACCTTGTTAGT
The DNA here is from genome assembly GCA_030545235.1 of Helianthus tuberosus. NCBI lineage: Eukaryota > Viridiplantae > Streptophyta > Magnoliopsida > Asterales > Asteraceae > Helianthus > Helianthus tuberosus. Next base: position 27,733 of record JARYGA010004677.1, on the reverse strand, counting down.
GAATCTGTTGAAAATCGTTTAAGTCTTTTAAGTCTTAGCATCTCATGATCCGAAGAGTAATCCAGTCAGATGGTCGTCCGATCGGATTGCAACTCGCTTGATACTCCAACTTCACCTAAGATTGTTTAAAGGTGGGACCCAAGTGTGATCCGTTCGGATGACCTATCCGATCGGATAGCAATCCGTTCTGATTGTCCTGTTCGTCCTACACTTGGTCGTTTTGAAGGTTTGTCGTTATGTCGAGACACTTTGACAGCGTGTTAACCAACAGAACCCCTAGTTCGACCCAGATGACCAAACCCGACCAGGAATCACCCTAGTCCGGCCGGTTACCGGCTCGAGACGGTTGGTCTTGGCTAACCCGAAATCGGTAGTCTCGTGAGTAGAATCCGGATCTTGAGCTAGTACAACACTACCATCGAGTAGAAGACTAAATCAGGGCCGGATCCTATCGGTTTTGAGTACTTGGAGTGCAAAAGAGTTGAAAGAAAGTTAAAACCATCTTTCAATCCTTTTTCACCATTCTTGTGTCGAGATCTTTACAAGATCTTTGTATATTTGAGTGGAAATCGGTTAGATCTCGGTGGTTCTTGGTGGATTGAAGTCAAAACATGAAGTTCTTGAAGAACACATGATGACGTCACCCTTGAACACCCGAAATCAAGTGATTTCACGGTTAAAAGTTAAGATTTAAAAGATAGAAAAGTGTAGGAGTGCGTGTAGATTAAGAAAGTACAAGATTTAGGGCGAGATCTTACCTGGATTGAGAGAAATCGAAGAAAAGGTGAGGAGCACGAGTGGTTCGGACAGAGAGTTTCCAGAAATGGTAAGAATGACAATGACAGGGGTATTTATAGGATTTCAAAAGAGGAAAGGGTTATCCGATCGGATGGCGTTCCGCTCGGATGACGATCCGGTCGGATGACATCCTGGTCGGATGACGCCTGACCTGTGACGTAGTGGCTATCCGGTTGGATGGCTATCCGGCCGGATGGCACTTGGTTCGATTGTTTGACGCGACGATTTTTGATGTTTCGATTTCGATTGCGAGCGGCTCGTCACGATAGGGTTTCCTAGTCAAATTACTTTTAGTCCCAACTACTAATTATCATAGTTCGATTTCGATTCGGATTCGAGTTCGATTGCGTTTCGAGTTTCGATTGAGTTCGATAGATTTCCACAATATATATATATATATATATATATATATATAGCACAAGTAACACGTAAGGCACACACACACGTATATTAACCAAATTAAGTCGAGTTGCGGTTCGTATCACGATTCGATGTCGAGTAGCATAGCTTGATTATCGATTAGTTAACTTTATCGCATTGTTACTTCCTATAATTCACAGTCATAAGTCGATTAGATAGCGATTAACACACATCGATTTTAGCAATTAACAACACTTACTCCACATAATACAATTAAAATAAAGAATTTATTGTAAGTCAAATTCGTACAATCGGTCGTTGACTTTGACCTTGACTTTGACTTTGACTTCCGAAAACACGGGGTGTTACAGCCTCCCCTTGTTTAGGGAATTTCGTCCCGAAATTAAGCTGAAAGCTGTACAACGCCGTGATTCACGTTTGAGAACCGAACGTGTGACGTGCGGAATCCGTACACGAACGTGACCAAACACACGAGAACGTAATATAATCGGTGATTCTATAGATTGATATGAAATCGTACAAAGCACTTGAATCATAGTGCCACTTTCTCTCTCTAGCTTCTCTCTTTAAACAACTGCGGGTACTTCGCTTTCGAGTTTCCAAGTGAACTCTGCGCCTCGTTTGCCTTCCCATCGGACCTTCACAATAGGAATGCGAGAGCGTCTGAGCTGCTTGGTTTGGCGATCCATGATTTCGACAGGCTTCTCCACGAAGTGTAATGTTTCGTTTACTTGTAAGTCATCGAGAGAGACATGTAAGTCGTGGTCGGCTAGGCACTTTCAGAGGTTTGACACATGGAAAGTCGGGTGGACATTACTAAGTTCCTCCGGTAGTTTGAGTCTGTAGGCAACTTTTCCGATCCTTTCCAGAATCTTAAAAGGTCCAACATATCAAGGCGTGAGTTTTCCCTTTTTGCCGAATCGGACCACACCCTTCCAAGGTGATACCTTTAGGAGTACGTGGTCACCAACGTCAAATTCCCGGGGCTTGCGTTTCTTATCGGCGTAACTTTTCTGTCGATCCCGAGCTTTCACTAGGTTGTCTCGGATTTGGAAAATTTTGTATGTCGTTTCTTGCAGTAGCTCGGGACTGGTTAGTTGCGAGTGACCGATCTCGTGCCACACAATAGGCGATCGACATCTTCTTCCGTATAATGCCTCGAATGGTGCCATTTGGATGCTAGAATGATAACTGTTGTTATACGAGAATTCGACCAACGGCAGGTATTTATCCCAATTACCACCGAAGTCTAAGACACACGAAGGGAGCATGTCTTCAAGAGTACGAATCGTTCTTTCAGTCTAACCGTCGGTTTGAGGGTGGAATGCGGTACTTAGATTAAGCGACGTACCGAGTGCCGTTTGAAACGTTTCCCACAGTCGCGAGGTAAACCGAGCATCACGATCAGAGATGATGTCACGAGGCGTCCCATGATTACAAATGATCTCGTCGGTGTAGATTCGGGTTAATCGTTCTACCTTGTAGTCTTCTCGTATTGGCAGAAAGTGAGCTGATTTAGTCAAGCGGTCGACCACAACCCAAATGCTGTCGTGACCTGATGACGTGTGCGGAAGCTTTGTTATGAAATCCATAGCTATACTTTCCCACTTCCACATAGGAATTGGTGGTTGTTCGAGTAAGCCAGAGGGTCTTTGGTGCTCAGCCTTGACTCTTGCACAAGTTAGGCATTTTCCAACGTAGAGGGCAATATCCCTTTTCATGCCGGGCCACCAGTACTTGTAGCGAAGATCCTGGTACATTTTGTCGGCACCGGGGTGAATGGAATAATGGAATTTGTGGGCTTCGTCCATCAGGATTTGTCGCAAATTGGTCCGCTTAGGGATCCAGATTCGGTCCAGAAAGTGGAATATTCCATTGGATTTGCTCACAAGTTGGGCTCCATCGTGGTAGATTCGTTCCCTTTTCAGCGTGCGTTCATTAAAACATGCATGCTGGGCTTCGCGAATAAGGGTTTCGAGGTCGTGTTGAGCTTGAACATTACGAGTGCTGAGCAGATAACTTCGTCTGCTGAGTGCGTCAGCAACAACATTCCCCTTGCCTGGGTGATAACGGATCTCACAGTCGTAATTGTTGAGAAGTTCTACCCATCGGTGTTGACGCATATTAAGTTCCTTCTGATTAAAGATATGTTGTAGGCTTCTATGATCGGTGAAGATCGTACACTTGGTACCATACAGGTAGTGTCGCCAAATCTTTAATGCAAAAACAACCGCGCCTAGCTCGAGATCATGGGTTGTATAGTTCTTCTCGTGGATTTTGAGCTGATGAGACGCGTAAGCTATAACCTTGTTCCGTTGCATGAGAACACAACCGAGACCAAGGTTGGAAGCATCACAATAGACAATGAAATCTTCGTTTTCGTCGGGCAATGTGAGAACAGGAGCATTGCAAAGCTTATGCTTGAGGGTTTGAAAGGCAGTCTCTAGCTTGGTTCCCCAGAAAAAAGGCTGATCTTTATTAGTGAGAGAGGTAAGCGGCACAGCGATCTTTGAGAATCCTTCGATAAATCGTCGATAATAGCCCGCTAGTCCGAGGAAAGAACGGACTTCAGACGGGTTCTTAGGCGTAACCCAACTCTTAACGGCTTCAATCTTCGCAGGATCGACGTAAATGCCTTGACTATTAACAATGTGACCCAAAAACTGGACTTCCCCCAACCAGAATTCGTACTTGGAGAATTTGGCATAGAGTTGGTTCCCTTTGAGTAACTCAAGAACCAACGTAGATGTTGCGCGTGTTCGGCTTTCGATTTGGAATAGATCAAGATGTCGTCAATGAATACGATGACGAAACGGTCGAGATATGGTTAACACACGCGATTCATCAGATCCATGAAAACCGCCGGTGCGTTGATTAAGCCAAAAGGCATAACAACGAATTCGTAATGACCGTATCGGGTGCGAAACGCGGTTTTGGGTATATCCTCCTCTTGTATGCGTAGTTGATGATAGCTTGAACGTAGATCAATCTTCGAGAAACACGTAGCACCTTGTAGTTGATCAAACAAGTCGTCGATGCGAGGTAGGGGATAGCGGTTCTTGATAGTTAACTTATTCAATTCCCGATAGTCGATGCACATCCGGAACCCCATCCTTCTTTTTGACGAAAAGGACTGGCGCGCCCCAAGGAGAGGTGCTCGGGCGAATGAAGCCTTTCTCAAGTAATTCCTGGAGTTGGTTTGAGAGTTCACGCATTTCGGACGGTGCTAGTCGATAAGGGGCTTTGGCAACAGGATTGGCTCCAGGAATGAGGTCGATACGAAAGTCGATATCACGACTTGGCGGCAAACCTGGAAGATCATCAGGGAACACATGAGGAAATTCACGAACCACAGGAACGTCTTTTACTTCCTTCTTCTCTTTCTTTTCCTTCTCCGCTACTACAATGTTTGCCAAGAAAGCTTTGTATTCCTTGCGGAGATACTTGCTAGCTTGGACACATGACATGAGCTTGAGCCCTTTCGAGGCAGTTTCACCGTAGACACACAATAAATCACCGTTTGCGAGCGAGAATCGGATCATCTTATCGTAACACACAATTTCAGCATGGTTTTCGCGTAGAAAGTCCATGCCTACTATGACGTCGAAACTTCCGAGTTGCATTGGAATGAGGTCGATTGGGAAGATGTGATTGTTGAGCTCAAGAGTACAATCACGGACAACGGAATTGACGACGATAGTTCTTCCAGTGGCGACTTCTACATCGAACGTTGAAGAGAGTTTGGAGCGTTTACGACTAAGGAGCTTCTCGAATTTGAACGACACAAAGCAATTATCGGCTCCAGTATCAAACAAACATGATGCATAAATACCATTCACAAGGAACGTACCATTAACCACGTTGTTGTCGGCTTGGGCTTGGCGCACGTTGATGTTGAAAGTTCTGGCGCGTGCGGCCTGTTGTTGCTGTTGCTGCTGTTGTTGCTGGTGTTGCTGCTGCTGTTGAGGCTGTTGCTGCTGGGGCTCTTGTTTCACAACCCTGTTTGGGCACATGTTGGCGAAATGGTTAGGATCGCCACATGCGAAGCAGGCTCTGGCTTTGACCGCAGGTGCCGGAGCTTGTTGACCCTGTGGGGCGGTGAGTAGAGCTTGATGAGCAGGAGCTTGTCGAATATGGCAGTTGGCAGTAAAATGACCGTACACATTGCAATGAGCACAAAAACGGCAAGGAATTGCAGTTGGGTGATGGTAGGTACAAGTAGGACAGAGCGGATGTGGCCCAGTGTATGCACGCTTAGCAAGGGGTGCATTGGCCACAGGCGCTGCTACTTGGCGCTGTTGAGCTGGTACGGATTGAACTGGTGCAGCAGTGATCGCACAGTTCTTGTTGCTGGAGCTGTTTTTTCTCTTGTTCCTCTTCTTGTTGCTCGATGAGGTGGGTTCAGCAGTTGGTGCGGTAGCGGTAGCTTGATGCAGATGCTTCGAACTCTTATCCCAGACACCAGCCTTAACCCGCTTGTCGTTGATTTCAGTGGCCAGTAGATAAGTTTCCTCGATCGTCGTAGTCTTAGCCGCTTGCACGAAATCAACAACGCAGTCGAGCAGGGCCCGGATGTACTTCTTGATTGCCATGTCAGGAGTCTTGACTTGATCGGGACAGATAATGCTGAGCTGTTTGAAACGAGCAGTGAGACCAGCATTGTCACCATCCTTTTGCTGTATGTGCCAAAATTCATCTTCTAGATTTTGACGTTCGTGAGGAGGGCAGAATTCTTCTAGCATAACTTCCTTGAGCTCGTCCCACGACAGACCGTAGGCTGCATCGTTCCCTCGCTTGTTTCTCTCGGCCGTCCACCAGTCTAGTGCATGGGACTGGAAAACGCCGGTAGCATTCAGAGTACGGAGGTCATCAGGGCAACCACTCTGTCGCAGAGTAACCTCAATGGAATCAAACCAGTGAAATAGTGCAGTAGGACCTCCCTCGTCAGTGAATTCTTTTGGCCCACACGACTTGAATTGCTTGAAATTGAAGGTCTTTGCGGTAGTTTTGGGAGCTTCGGTTCTCGATTCCTCAGACGATTTGCTGGCATTCTCATAAACATCACTCACGGCCTTTGCCACACTTTTTGCGATGATGGAAGCAAGGCGTTTGTCTCTCTTCTCTTGACGAGAAAGTGCGTGACGGGATCCAGACGACATTGTCTGCAACAGACATCGTCACAGGACTCAACACATTGTATTCGAATCTCACCTCACACGCCTACTACTTACTAAAGCTCAGGAACACATATCAAGTAAACACTTAGACATATAACCATGTAGAACCAAAATCACATCAACACATAAGCACGTAGAGCACAGAATCACATTAACACATAAGCACGGAAATCACAGAAACATTTTTAACACAAGAGGCAGTCAGAATACAGAAACCTATCATTCAAGTCTGCGATTACTCGAGAATAGCGTAGTATAAGCGTATATCGTAGCATAAGGTCGTCCAAAATTCCGCGATTTGCTAACGTTTTGAGATGGAAACGCAGTGTGAGTCGTACGTGTCGATCGAAGTGAAAGCAAGGATCGAGTAAATCTCCGAGAATTCAAACATATAAACAGGTAACCACATATATAAGCACATAAAATCGACGAATCATCAGAGTCAGCAGTTGCGGGCTCAGAATTGAAAACACATAAAATTCGAGAAGTAGATTGTCTGCGGCTAGTAGACTGCGACTAACCAAAGCGTTTCAACTATTCGCAAGGACTTGTCATCTACGTTTGACTTTCAGGTCTGTGTCCTTGCCTCGATTCTTGGGCGTTTGGCACACATCCCGTTAGTCGTGTCGTGACTTCTGGTCGTTGGAGTCCGTTGAGACTTTGGTGGAAGTTTTGTAAAATGTGTGGAACAAGTCGTCAAGGTTAGGGTTTCACCCCTGGCTCAACAACTTCGTCCCTATTTTTGATAAAATAGAGGAGATTATTCATCAAAATATGGATTTCACTCCTGATTTGGTATAATTCCCCCGTTGAACATGCGTTCGTTGTTGAAAGAGAAAGAAGAAATCATTGATAAGTTGATAAAACAACATTAATTCAAGCAATTTAGTCAAGAGTTTGTGGCTTTCACACCTAATCTCGACTTTATCGCCTATTTATAGCTGTAGATTCGATTGTAGTGATAGTGTAGCAGAAGCGAGATTAGCGAGGAATAAGCTTGTACATCATCCCTACTGGGTATGCATAAATTGGTCTGTTGGTTCCTAACTATAGACTAGGTTTCTAAGACATCGACCCGAACTAGGTCGAGTCTTGCCTAATTCCCTATAGTTATGGCTCTGATACCAATCTGTCACACCCCAACCGATGGCGGAATCATCGGGGCATGGCACTGAGCGAAACAGATTGTCCAAAAGTTTCCATAACAATTATCAATACCATTCAATTTAAATAATACGTCCCATACCGTATCTCAAACAGTAAAACAATTATTACAGATAAAATCTAGGCAAATATTCTGTTCCGACAACTCAGATTTCAAAATAAAGCAATTGTTTATCTACTTCTAGAGACCCCTGAATTCGTTATCTACAGACAACTATTTGTTGGGCTCTAAAGCTTTATTCTAGCCTCAAATTCCTACCAAGTGTGCGTCCTAAGCACCTGCCACATACGTTGAAATAAAGTCAATACATATAATGTAGAGGTGAGCATACAAGTTTGATAATAGCATATAGAGTTCGAATTCGTTTACGCATAACCAGCACATACACATAGTGAAATGAAGCACGTTAGTTATCGACATAGATCCATCGATACCAATAACTGCGGGTTGACTGCCCGAGGCAGTTCGCAATACATGATTACCACCGTAATCCATGCAAGTAATTATCCTTAACAACCCCCGTGTGAACGGGTGCTGAGTCCAAACTATAGTAATATCGTTGCTAAGGCAGGTAGACAGCATTCCATGTGTAAACATAACAAACAAGCAGTCAAAAGCCACGTATAACATGCATTAACGGTTAGCGTTCAAATAGTATTGAGTAGTGTGATTGATGTGATTTGAATAGTTGTAACGTATGTAACACCCAAAAGTGCGTAAAGCAAAAAGGGATCGAGTATACTCACAGCGGTTGATGGATTGAAGGGAGCGCTTAGCGAGTAAGGTTAGCCTGAGTAGATTAGATTGCCTAACGATAAGTGATGCGCAAAACGTCACAAAATGTGAAAGGGTCGGATAGTGGTTCGATCGGATGGTAATCCGATCGGACAGCAATCCGTGCGGATAACAATCCGTTCGGGTGGTCATCCGGTCGGATAGTGATCCGGTCGGATGACGATTCGAGTGGATTATTTCTTCCTATAAGAAGTATTTGTTTGTGTACGACGGTTTGACTTTGGAAGTTTTCGTTGTAGTATTTTGAAAACAATGAAGTATCTCTATCTTTCAAGTCGGTCGATCGGACGACTAGTCGTGCGGATGGCAATCCGTTCGGATGGTCATCAGGTCGGACGGTGATCCGGTCGGACAGTGACTTAGTGATGAGGTTACTTACTGGAGGCAAGTTCACAACAGAAGTGTCATTCGATCGGATGGCAACCTTGTTAGTGAATCTGTTGAAAATTGTTTAAGTCTTTTAAGTCTTAGTATCTCATGATCCGAAGAGTAATCCAGTCAGATGGTCGTCCGATCGGATTGCAATTCGCTCGATACTCCAACTTCAGCTAAGATTGTTTAAAGGTGGGACCCAAGTGTGATCCGTTCGGATGACCTATCCGATCAGACAACAATCCGTTCTGATTGTCCTGTTCGTCCTACACTTGGTCGTTTTGAAGGTTTGTCGTTATGTCGAGACACTTTGACAGCGTGTTAACCAACAGAACCCCTAGTTCGACCCAGATGACCAAACCCGACCAGGAATCACCCTAGTCCGGCCGGTTACCGGCTCGAGACGGTTGGTCTTGGCTAACCCGAAATCGGTAGTCTCGTGAGTAGAATCCGGATCTTGAGCTAGTACAACACTACCATCGAGTAGAAGACTAAATCAGGGCCGGATCCTATCGGTTTTGAGTACTTGGAGTGCAAAAGAGTTGAAAGAAAGTTAAAACCATCTTTCAATCCTTTTCACCATTCTTGTGTCGAGATCTTTACAAGATCTTTGTTTGTTTGCGTGGAAATCGGTTAGATCTCGGTGGTTCTTGGTGGATTGAAGTCAAAACAAGAAGTTCTTTAAGAACACATAATGACGTCACCCTAGAACACCCGAAATCAAGTGATTTCACGGTTAAAAGTTAAGATTTAAAATATAGAAAGGTGTAGGAGTGCGTGTAGATTAAGAAAGTACAAGATTTAGGGCGAGATCTTACCTGGATTGAGAGAAATCGAAGAAAAGGTGAGGAGCACGAGTGGTTCAGACATAGAGTTTCCAGAAATGGTAAGAATGACAATGACAAGGGTATTTATAGGATTCCAAAAGAGGAAAGGGTTATCTGATCGGATGGCGTTCCGCTCGGATGACGATCCGGTCGGATGACATCCTGGTCGGATGACGTCTGACCTGTGACGTAGTGGCTATCCGGTCGGATGGCTATCCGGCCGGATGGCACTTGGTTCGATTGTTTGACGCGACGATTTTTGATGTTTCGATTTCGATTGCGATTGCGAGCGGCTCGTCACGATAGGGTTTCCTAGTCAAATTACTTTTAGTCCCAACTACTAATTATCATAGTTCGATTTCGATTTCGATTCGGATTCGAGTTCGATTGCGTTTCGAGTTTCGATTGAGTTCGATAGATTTCCACAACATATATATATATATATATAGCACGCACAAGTAACACGTAAAGCGCACACACACGTATATTAACCAAATTAAGTCGAGTTGCGGTTCGTATCACGATTCGATGTCGAGTAGCATAGCTTGATTATCGATTAGTTAACTTTATCGCATTGTTACTTCCTATAATTCACAGTCGTAAGTCGATTAGATAGCGATTAACACACATCGATTTTAGCAATTAACAACACTTACTCCACATAATACAATTAAAATAAAGAATTTATTGTAAGTCAAATTCGTACAATCGGTCGTTGACTTTGACTTCCGAAAACACGGGGTGTTACAATGGGGTTATATATATATACATATATATAAAAGACCTTTTGCAATTAAAATAAGTGAATTTTCATTAAAAAAAAATGAAAACAATACAAATGCTAAAAACATGAATTTAACCAAGATATATATACATTTTCTTTAGGTTCTCGTATTATTCAAGAGAGACACTAGGGTGGCATGCACTAGTTGACATCTACGGTTATTGTTATTCGCTAATTAAGATACGGATTTTGTGGTCTTTTTCTCGTAGCGTTTTATATTGTTATTGTACTTGTAGTGTCTAGGCTATCGGACCGTTGTCATTGTTTTCTAGTAGTATGCTTCTTGCCATCGATTTGCATGCGATAGATAAATTTCGTAGACTCATTATCGCATGTTCCTATTGATCATTGATTTTTGCCATAGAAATGCCTTATTCTACTAGTTGTCTTGATTTAAGTGTACCATTTTATTGACCTCAATACCCGAGCACATCCACCTATGGGGACATAGGGCGTCATCATCGGCACCGATGACGTGCACCATCCGTGACGGTGCGATTAGTTCATGACGTCTCTATATTAGTATTTATTGTTTATGGATTATTGAGAGGCGTATGGATCGATCCTAGGATATTATTGTTACTTATTGGTATTGGGATAGGTGTGTGTGCCCACATCCCCTCTACATATTGGTACATTGGAACTGCAGCTAATGTACACATTGCTTATTGTTTATTGTCATTGGCTCACATGGGTATTTCCACATAGATTCTTATCGTATTGATCGACCATTGATTAGTGTTGATTGTATCGTTACATTGTTATTGTCATAGTATCGTTTCACCAGTGATCGAATACTGTATTTGTCGTTACCATTATTGCTATTGTTTTTCCGTTACTGGGCAATTTTTGGCTCAGCCATGTTTCTTTTGTTGTTTTCTCTTGTTTCTTAAACAGGTACTCAGGGGAACATGGGAAAAGTGCAAAGAGAGAAAATTAAATTGCTAGAGTTGGAAATAAGGAGTTTAAATAAATTGCTATTTAAATTTTAGACATATTTATTTTCAATAAAACCGTTGTGTGGTTTTAGATTTTTAAACCTTTGGAGTTAATGTTTTATTTAAGTTAAGTTTTAAAATGTTTCTGTGTAACACCTCGCAAATTTCGGGTTTAATATTAAAACGACACGTGTCATGTAAGACAAAAACGCGTTGAAAACCCGGATTTAATAAAGATGTTTTCGGTAGGATTTAAAGTGGCGTCATGTTAAATTATTACCTCTGAACACCTCAATTATAAATCCCAAGACCCGATATAATATTTTACACATCTATGCACCCTAAATTCAGGGAATTATTGCCAATAAAGGAACTTCAAAAGTATGATGTGATCCCACGATGAAAAGCAATGGTAAACCGATGTTTTCGGGTCTTGTTTATGCATTCATTTGAAACATTGGATAATGGTAGGGTATGTTCAAACATATAGACAATTATGGGAGGCCCCCTACTGATAAAATAAGTCCACAAGTCGTTTATAACGGCTGCCCTTTCAAACCAACAACAAACAAAACAATTCTGATCAGACTAGGGCGTCGCGTAGCGCGACGGCCCCTCGCGCTACGCGAGGGGTGCCCAGCGACAGAATGACCTGCTGTTGGCTGTTATGTGCGATTGTTACCCTCTAGGCCGGTTTTTCTTGCACATACATGGCCCCTAGACACCCCCTACATGCTAGAGACATGTGTTTATCACTTGTGGCTGATCATAGACTCTTGTGTCAATTGATTGTGGTGTGTAAACCCACTATATAAAGGACCTTCAAGTGCAACATTCATTCACACATCATATTCAAGCATTTTGATTATTTGGGGAGCTTGCAAACTGATCAAGAGCCTTTCTAATCATCCATTAATCATCTAGTAAGTTGCCTAACCTTTCTAAATTAATTCTAGCTTAGTAATTAGCTTAAAAGTCAAACCGACGTAACTACGGTTTGACTTCGCGATTAATTAACGATAGCTCAGTCGTGTGTCGAATTAAAAGTACCGTTAGATAGGTAATTATATGGGTATTAAACCCTTATAAGGGCAAGTACCAATTCCAGACCTAACTAGGTCGTTTGTCGGGTCAAACGTTGACCGAAAAAGTCAACAGAATTACAAAATGCGATTTAATGCACGACTAGCAATCCGCGAGGCATGCAACCTGTTTTAAACTTAATATAACTTGGTAATAAGTATAAAAACTTGTCTACGCTTGCCCGACTCGACAACTTTCTGTTTAAACCCGATTCGGAACCGAAAGGCGCAAAACTTTGACTTTTGCATTGACTTCGGTTCTGACCAGTTTTAATGTGATTCGGTATTGCCTTAGTGTTTCATTAGGGTTGGATTACATGATAGAATAAGTCTCGGTAATTGTTTCGTTGATTATCCGATGCATGCACACATTTCCGTTAATCGCTTAAATTGGACCATAATGCCCTTATGACCCTACAACGAGAATTTTGAAAATGTGGAAGTACTAAAATCTTAGTTACTGATTATTTAGCATGTACGTAAATTTTCACGTCAATCGGAGGTCTAGATTAGGAGATATGCGCATTGGCGTAAATAATAAGCTTTTTATTAATTAAACGGCGCGATTAGCGCATAGCCTATCTAAACCCGATTTTCGGTACCAAAACTTTTACCCGCTGATGTTAAATAATATTTTAGGATTTTTGAAGATTTTTAATTATTTTTAAGCTGGTCTTAAGCTAGGCTTATCGCATTGATTCGGTTAATACCGAATATGCCCTTTTAGGCCATAAAACGAGTTTTACGAATCCGATTGATACCAATCCAATTGCCACTGATCTAAAATAATAAATATAGTATTTTGAACCTGTTTTGCTGATCAGAAAACTCAGATTGGTATTTTAACCCGTACGTCGCTTAAAACGGCTTTATACGCGTATTAAACGCGTAGTTTAGTATTAAAACCATTTTGCCACGTAAGACTTAATACCATTAGACATAACCTGTTAAGTTAAGATGTTTTTCTGATTTAATCAGACCCGTATCTCAGAAGTACTATAAATCCCTTTTATGGTCGTTAAAATGACCAAAATACCCCTACGGGGCAAAATTAAGGATTAAACTCGTTATGGGCATTATGGAAGATATCATGATGATATCACAACATATTTAAAGCGTATTAACTTAGGAAACCTGTTCGCGACCCTTTCGGTTACCCGTTATGCATTATACGCGTTCGGTTCGGTTTATGTAACTAGTTTGCATAAACTAGCCGAAACGGGTCAAACGATATCATTTTTATCTCAAAATCCAGAATGTGAATAGTAAACCCATATTAAACAAGTCCTCAACTTGTCGGGTCTAAATCACATTCTATCCGGTCTTCGCTTAATCGTGCGTAAGAACCGTATCGTTAAAACTGACCGGTCTAAGCTTAAGCTTAATTAAAAACCCGTTAGTATTCTAATAGGTTATATTAAACCTTCGTTCCAGATTAAGAGAACCAGTAAAAGCTATCTGCAATTTATTCGATAAAGGATTTATACTTGCAAAGGTAAATACTTTTAACTTATTTTCCCTATACGGGCTTGGGTTACGGTACATAGCGTATCGCTTGATCGAGCATCAAATCTTCCACGCTTAGTGGTTAATTGAATAATTTGATCGGCTCGTTTTAAACAGATGTGTTTACTTTACAGCCTTTGGGGGGTTAATGACCATGTCCCGGATATCCCTGGCATTATCTTACGAGATAGCCACGACCTGAGCACGGGGTGTAGGCGTACTCCCGTGTATAACTCACATAAGTGGTGTGTCTATTGATCTTTAACCCGGAATACGTTCCGGGCTACTGAACGCATAAGTAACATGTAAATCGTTCACAAGATTATTATATTAAATAATTCTCCCAAGTTAATAAAAATGTTTATGCCATGTGCATCCAAACCAATTTTCAATCATTTTATAAAATGAGTCAGTTGAATGTATTTACCAGTGTAAACTGACGTATTTTCCCAAAAAGATTAAATGCAGGTACTAGGCGAAATAGGCTGGGATTCTCCTAAGCATCATTAGAAGTCTCGCACACTTAAGATGCCGAAGTCTGTTGAACAATTAAATGTTATTTTGTTTCGATCCTACTGTGGATAAACACCGGATAATTGTGACTTTGTTTACAATAAATAAATTCGGTTGTATCTTATTTTAAATTTGCTTCCGCTGTGCATTATTATATTGTGTTGTTTGACTATTACGTTGCCAACCACGTCACGATACTCCCCCACCGGGCCCACCGGTGACACGTGGAAATCGGGGTGTGACAGGTTGGTATCAGAGCCAACTCTGAGTGAATTAAACACTAGCCTTTTGTGTTTAATCTCAGTTACACAATTGCACATATTTAAACTTTCGAGTCTAGACTTATAACATGGGACAAATTCCACCTTATTCGGTTTTTGTTGTCCTTTTAAAACTTTATATTTTTGTTATTGTTATCTTATGTTTTATTGACAGGAATAACAAAGATGCCTCCGAGATTTTTACGTATGCGAGGACGAGGAGGAAAGGGGCCGACCACCGCCCCCAACGACCATGAAGCTGGGCCGTCCAATACACGAGCTCCTATCCCTGCCGAGAGTGATGGTACTCGGCGGAACCAGAGAGGTCTCTTTCAACCGGCAAGACGGTCGGTTTCGAACAGCTCTACGACTCCCGCTCAAGACTCATACGGGCCACAATCAGAAAATGAGCCTAGAGACCCCCACCATTCGCACATACCGTTACAGCGATCTATGTCGCACCGCCCTTTTGGAGACCCCACTCCAATCTTTCAAGGCCAGTTTAACCCGGCGGATTATATACAAGAACCAGTGGGTTTTAACCCCTTGGGGCCGGAGGACCATTTTTCTGGAGGAAACGATATGGATGAGGAAGACGACCCCGAAGAGCCCGCATCAGGAACTCCCAACCACCCAATCGAGGTCTCGGATAGTTCCATTTACCACGGGCCACCCTATAATGGTCCAGATAGCTTCCAGGCTATCTTTACTCGGCACGAATGGTATTATACACCTTCTCACCATTCATCGCCGCATGAGCAGCATCAGCCTCACTATTCTTCGCCGCATGAGCAGCAGCAGCAGCATCATCAAGATTCCTCTGGGAATCACCAGTTTGAGGCAGTTACGCCACCGCCTCCACCGCCACCAGTTCAACCGGCGCCTCCGCAACCGCAAAGACGTATGAGAACCGGACCCCGGATGACCACACGAAGAGAAGAGTTTCATCTCAACTCTCCTCTACAATCAAGTGGCAGAAATTATCAGCCGCTTCCAGAAGTTCCACAGATAGGTGGACCATCAAACCCCTACGCGCAGCAACCGCCACCAATGGGTTTCGATAATCAGATACCAGCATACACGGGTCCTGCGATGTACAACCCGTTTGAGCCACCGACTCACCCTAACCTCGGATACGCTGAAGCCGACCCGTATTTGGTAGCAGCTAATTACAACGCCCTTAACCAGGAGGGACCGTATGGAGGTCCTTGGGGAGTAGGCTACCCAGCATAGGGATACCAGATGCCTACACAACCCCCGTACTACCAACAACCCCCGCCGTCTCTGCAGATGTCGCCACCACTGCATCAGGAAATCCTACAAAGTATTAGGGAGGTGCGGCATGAGGCACGGGAAGACCGAAGGCGTAACCAGGGGATGTTCAAGACCTTGACGAACTTAATCAAGGGAAAGAGCAAGAAGGATCAGTAAATCCTTGATGTGTGTATGTCTACTTTAAAATTAAGTCCCTGCGTGGACATTTATGTGTGTATGTAGTCCCTGCGTGGACATTTATCTTTGTACCTAGTCCCTGCGTGGACATCTATTTAAGTAATCAGTCCCTGCGAGGACTTATGTTTTAAATTTAACCCCTGCGCGGGTAAGTACTTGTTTGACCCCTACGTGGGAAATTGTTTGTGTGAAAAGACCCGTTTAGGGCAATATGTAACCTACGAAAAAATTAATGGAATGTTTGTTTTATAAATTTCATGTTTGCCATTATGTGCATATATAAATTATAAATGAAATAAATAAATTAAAATCATTCCTTTTAAATTAATCTGCCTATGAAATTTATTTAATTAAGGATCTTAAAGTGTGAAACCTAGCCACGTGTCAAATATAAGACCGGGCCAAAATGGTAAGACCTGTTTAAAAGATTCAATTCCCTGTTATCATCTTGAAACATGTTAACACTCCTGGCAGAAGTGATTCGTTAAAATCACATACGTCATATTATAAAGGAATTCTTTAGAAGATTCCTAACCCAGTTTAATGATCTCTAAATCCTGGGTACATCATCGATTAAGATGATCACATTTTACCATACGTGGTAATATAATGCCTACGGGCCCTGCTCATTTCCATATGAGCCAAGAAGACAGTGGTAGCTTTGACTCCCTGTCTAATAAAGGTAATGAACTAGGTTCAAACCTTAAAAGTCCTGATTCTCTGAAATCATAGCTTAAAATTTTAAATTGTCCATGTGACCAAGCCTTATGTGCTAATATATATTGTTATTGTTTATGTTTAGGATAAATTTTAATTAAAATCCTAAATTAATACGATTAATAAGTTAACCAAATATGGTCTCTGTTTACCATGGTTAACGAGTTACCCTAAGGGGTAATTCCATAATGAACTCCCAAATAAATTATTGTCCTTGTTTTCTGCAACAGTTCAATACAAATGGCTAACTCTAATGAAGTCAATAGCCATCCTGTGGAGCCGAATGAGAACGCCCAGATTACATTAACGGGTGCCGAGCTAAAAGCAATAATAGACGGTGCTGTTACTCAAGCTCTGGATAGACAGTATGAAGAATACAGTAGTACCCGAAGTAGGACTCACTCTGTATCCCATTCAAAGCCAAGGACACATTCAGAGGCTCATAACAAGCCTCCTCCCAAAAAGGATGTGCCAAAGAAAAACGGTGATGATCGCCAGTCCACCAACCACCAAAGTAATCCATCTCAGCAGTTGGTACTGCATCAGGGACACCGTAACAAGGGTTGCACATATAAGTACTTTGTGTCTTGCAAACCCAGGGATTTTACGGGAGAGAAAGGAGCCGTAGACTGCATGACGTGGCTAGATGAAATGGACACGGTCGTGGACATCAGCGGATGCGCTGAAGGTGATGTGGTTAAATTTGTCTCACAGTCCTTCAAGGGTGAAGCGTTAGCTTGGTGGAGATCTCTGATGGAGGCCTCCGGAAAGATCCCGTTGTATAGCATGACGTGGGATCAGTTCATCGCCTTGATCAAGGAAAATTTCTGCCCTCAACATGAGGTGGAAAAGATAGAATATGACTTCCTATCACTGGTAATGAAGAACCTTGATTGTCAAGCTTATCTGACGAGCTTCAATACACTATCCCGGTTGGTACCTTATCTGGTAACCCCGGAGCCAAAAAGAATTGCTCGCTTTATTGGTGGTTTGGAACCCGAGATCAAGTCCAGTGTAAAGGCTTCTCGGCCAGTTACCTTCAGGTCTGTAACTGACCTTTCCTTATCCCTCACTCTGGATGCGGTCCGGCAGAGATCGCAGAGGAATAAGGCGGCCGAGAAGAGGAAGCATGAAGATGATGGTTCGCGTAGGTCGAACAAGAAGCACCGTGGGAGCGGTGATCACAAGAAGGGATCGGATTCGAAGAAGGATGGGCATCGCTCTGGAGAGAAGCCCACATGCAAAACTTGCAAGAAACAGCACTTTGGAAAGTGCAGATTCGAATCAAACTCGAATAACGAGTCAAGGTCTTTTGCTTGTGGTTTGTGCAAGTCCAAGGAACACAAAACCTTGGATTGCAAGAAGATGAAAGATGCAACGTGCTACCGTTGCAATGAAAAGGGCCACATAAAGACTAACTGCCCTAAGTACAACAAGAAGCCTGAGGAGGCTAAGAAGACTAACGCCAGAGTCTTCAGGATGGATGCGAAGGAGGCTGTGAAGGATGATAACGTCATAACAGGTACTTTCCTTGTAAACGATGTTTTTGCAAGAGTACTTTTTGATTCCGGCGCAGATAAGTCCTTCGTAGATCATAAATTTTGTAAATTGTTGAATTTACCTGTCAAAACCCTAAAAGTGAATTATGAGGTAGAGTTAGCAGATGGTACCATTGAAGCCGTCTCTACTGAGTTAGATGGATGTGCTATATCCATTAAGAACCATTCTTTTCCTCTATCTCTACTTCCCTTTAAATTAGCCGGTTTTGACATAGTTCTGGGTATGGACTGGTTATCTCATAACCAGGCCCAAATCGTCTGTAACATGAAGCAAGTAGTGATAAAGACTCCGTCTGGTGAATCACTTACCATTCGGGGAGATACCCAGTACGGACTGCCTGAGCACGTGACTATGCTCAAGGCTTCAAAGTGTTTAAAAAAGGGATGTGTCATTTACATGGCGCAAGTGATCATTGACGAGCCTAAACCAAAGTTAGAAGACATCCCTGTCATTTCGGAATACCAAGAAGTGTTTCCTGAAGATCTACCTGGTCTACCACCAGATAGACAAGTCGAATTCAGGATCGATATCATCCCCGGAGCGGCACCAGTTGCTAGAGCTCCATACAGATTGGCACCCACGGAAATGAAGGAGTTGCGGACGCAGCTAGTTGAATTGCTAGCTAAGGGTTTCATTCGACCTAGTTCATCTCCTTGGGGAGCACCAATCCTGTTTGTCAAGAAGAAGGATGGATCGATGCGTCTATGCATCGACTATCGCGAGCTTAATAAAGTCACGATCAAGAATAGATATCCATTGCCCAGGATCGACGATTTGTTCGATCAGCTTCAAGGGGCAAGTTACTTCTCAAAGATTGATCTGAGGTCAGGATACCATCAGTTGAAGGTTATGGATGAAGACGTTCACAAGACTGCATTCAGGACTCGCTACGGTCATTACGAGTTCCTAGTGATGCCTTTTGGGCTCACTAATGCACCAGCCGCGTTCATGGATCTCATGAATCGTGTCTGCAAGCCTTACTTAGATAAATTTGTTATCGTCTTCATTGATGACATCCTTATTTATTCTAAGAACAAAGCTGACCACGAGAAACATCTTCGATGTATTCTCAAACTTCTGCATAAGGAGAAGCTCTATGCCAAATTCTCCAAGTGTGAATTTTGGCTTAGGGAAGTCCAATTTCTTGGACATGTGGTCAGTGAGCGTGGTATCCAGGTGGATCCCGCTAAGGTTGAAGCAGTGATGAACTGGCAAGAGCCGAAAACGCCTACGGAGATTCGTAGCTTCCTGGGATTGGCAGGATATTATCGGCGTTTCATTGAAATTTTTTCAAGAATTGCTGCACCTCTAACCTCCTTAACCAAGAAAAAGGTTAAGTTTGTTTGGGGCCCTAAGCAGCAAGAGTCCTTCGATGTTTTAAGACAAAAGTTGAGCAACGCTCCTGTGCTTACCTTACCTGAAGGCGCTGAAGAATTTGTAGTTTATTGTGATGCATCACACACTGGCATGGGGTGTGTGCTTATGCAGAAAGGCAAGGTGATTGCCTATGCATCACGACAGTTAAAGGTGCACGAAAAGAATTACACCACCCATGACTTGGAATTGGGTGCCGTTGTGTTCGCACTAAAACTGTGGAGGCATTATCTTTATGGAATCAAGTTTGTGATCTTTTCTGATCACAAGAGCCTCCAGCATCTGTTTAACCAGAAAGAATTAAACATGAGGCAACGCCGTTGGATGGAAACTTTAAATGATTATGATTGTGAAATCAAATACCATCCCGGCAAAGCGAATGTAGTCGCTGATGCCTTGAGCAGAAAGGAAAGGGTTAAACCCATTCGAATTAACGCCAAGCGTATGGAGATAAAGAACAGTTTGATAGAAAGGGTGTTAGCTGCACAGAAGGAAGCTGTGTTGGAAGCTAACTATCCTAATGAAAAGTTAGGAGTAACTGAGGAGCAGTTAACTCTTAGCAAGGACGGAATTTTACGGTTAAACGGATGAATATGGGTTCCAATTTTTGGAGGACTTCGTGATGTCATCCTCCAAGAAGCCCACAGTTCCAAATACTCCGTTCATCCTGGAGCTGATAAGATGTACCAGGATTTAAAGGCAAATTATTGGTGGATAGGCTTGAAAAAGTCTGTGGCCGCCCATGTAGCAAAATGCTTGACATGTGCGCAAGTCAAAGCCGAGCATCAGAAACCGTCAGGTTTGCTACAACAGCCTGAACTTCCTACGTGGAAGTGGGAAATGGTAACTATGGATTTTATTACCAAGTTACCCAAGACAAGAAAAGGCAATGATACGATATGGGTTATAGTTGACCGACTGACTAAGTCAGCTCATTTCTTACCCATCAAGGAGACTTATAGCTCCGATATGTTAGCCCAGTTATACGTTGACAAGATTGTAGCCCTACACGGCATACCTGTAGCTATCATCTCTGACCGGGATACTAGGTACACGTCACACTTTTGGAAGAGTTTCCAGCAATCTTTGGGCACACGTTTGAACTTTAGTACGGCTTACCATCCTCAGACTGACGGTCAGAGTGAGCGTACTATTCAAACGTTGGAAGACATGCTGCGTGCATGTGCGATCGATTTGGGAGGTAGCTGGGATAAGAACCTACCCTTGATCGAATTCTCCTACAACAATAGCTACCATACCAGCATAAAGGCTGCGCCTTTTGAGGCATTATACGGTAGAAAATGTAGATCGCCAGTTTGTTGGGCGGAAGTTGGAGAAGTCCAGTTATCAGGACCAGAGATCGTGTTCGAAACGACGGACAAGATTGTCCAGATTCGTAACAATCTCCAAGCTGCCCGGAATAGGCAGAAGAGTTACGCGGATCCAAGTCGTAAGGACTTTCACTTCGAAGTAGGTGACAAAGTCCTACTTAAAGTGTCACCCTGGAAGGGGGGTGATGCGATTTGGTAAGAAAGGCAAACTAAGCCCGAGATACATAGGACCTTTCGAGGTTATCGAACGTGTCGGGTCAGTTGCCTACAAGTTGAACTTACCAGAAGAGCTCAGTGGAATTCACAATGTGTTCCACATTTGCAATCTAAAGAAGTGTTCCGCTGATGATTCACATGTCATGCCACATACAGATGTGCAAATAGATAAGAGCTTAACGTTTGTAGAAAAACCTTTGTCGATTGAAGATCGACAGGTAAGGAAGCTTCGAAGAAAGCACATACCTTTTGTAAAGGTCAAATGGGATGCCCGAAGAGGTCCCGAGTATACGTGGGAGTTGGAATCCACCATGAAGGAAAAATACCCTTATTTGTTTCAGTAAATCTCGGGTCGAGATTTATTTTAAGGGGGTGAGGATGTAACACCTCGCAAATTTCGGGTTTAATATTAAAACGACACGTGTCATGTAAGACAAAAACGCGTTGAAAACCCGGATTTAATAAAGATGTTTTCGGTAGGATTTAAAGTGGCGTCATGTTAAATTATTACCTCTGAACACCTCAATTATAAATCCCAAGACCCGATATAATATTTTACACATCTATGCACCCTAAATTCAGGGAATTATTGCCAATAAAGGAACTTCAAAAGTATGATGTGATCCCACGATGAAAAGCAATGGTAAACCGATGTTTTCGGGTCTTGTTTATGCATTCATTTGAAACATTGGATAATGGTAGGGTATGTTCAAACATATAGACAATTATGGGAGGCCCCCTACTGATAAAATAAGTCCACAAGTCGTTTATAACGGCTGCCCTTTCAAACCAACAACAAACAAAACAATTCTGATCAGACTAGGGCGTCGCGTAGCGCGACGGCCCCTCGCGCTACGCGAGGGGTGCCCAGCGACAGAATGACCTGCTGTTGGCTGTTATGTGCGATTGTTACCCTCTAGGCCGGTTTTTCTTGCACATACATGGCCCCTAGACACCCCCTACATGCTAGAGACATGTGTTTATCACTTGTGGCTGATCATAGACTCTTGTGTCAATTGATTGTGGTGTGTAAACCCACTATATAAAGGACCTTCAAGTGCAACATTCATTCACACATCATATTCAAGCATTTTGATTATTTGGGGAGCTTGCAAACTGATCAAGAGCCTTTCTAATCATCCATTAATCATCTAGTAAGTTGCCTAACCTTTCTAAATTAATTCTAGCTTAGTAATTAGCTTAAAAGTCAAACCGACGTAACTACGGTTTGACTTCGCGATTAATTAACGATAGCTCAGTCGTGTGTCGAATTAAAAGTACCGTTAGATAGGTAATTATATGGATATTAAACCCTTATAAGGGCAAGTACCAATTCCAGACCTAACTAGGTCGTTTGTCGGGTCAAACGTTGACCGAAAAAGTCAACAGAATTACAAAATGCGATTTAATGCACGACTAGCAATCCGCAAGGCGTGCAACCTGTTTTAAACTTAATATAACTTGGTAATAAGTATAAAAACTTGTCTACGCTTGCCCGACTCGACAACTTTCTGTTTAAACCCGATTCGGAACCGAAAGGCGCAAAACTTTGACTTTTGCATTGACTTCGGTTCTGACCAGTTTTAATGTGATTCGGTATTGCCTTAGTGTTTCATTAGGGTTGGATTACATGATAGAATAAGTCTCGGTAATTGTTTCGTTGATTATCCGATGCATGCACACATTTCCGTTAATCGCTTAAATTGGACCATAATGCCCTTATGACCCTACAACGAGAATTTTGAAAATGTGGAAGTACTAAAATCTTAGTTACTGATTATTTAGCATGTACGTAAATTTTCACGTCAATCGGAGGTCTAGATTAGGAGATATGCGCATTGGCGTAAATAATAAGCTTTTTATTAATTAAACGGCGCGATTAGCGCATAGCCTATCTAAACCCGATTTTCGGTACCAAAACTTTTACCCGCTGATGTTAAATAATATTTTAGGATTTTTGAAGATTTTTAATTATTTTTAAGCTGGTCTTAAGCTAGGCTTATCGCATTGATTCGGTTAATACCGAATATGCCCTTTTAGGCCATAAAACGAGTTTTACGAATCCGATTGATACCAATCCAATTGCCACTGATCTAAAATAATAAATATAGTATTTTGAACCTGTTTTGCTGATCAGAAAACTCAGATTGGTATTTTAACCCGTACGTCGCTTAAAACGGCTTTATACGCGTATTAAACGCGTAGTTTAGTATTAAAACCATTTTGCCACGTAAGACTTAATACCATTAGACATAACCTGTTAAGTTAAGATGTTTTTCTGATTTAATCAGACCCGTATCTCAGAAGTACTATAAATCCCTTTTATGGTCGTTAAAATGACCAAAATACCCCTACGGGGCAAAATTAAGGATTAAACTCGTTATGGGCATTATGGAAGATATCATGATGATATCACAACATATTTAAAGCGTATTAACTTAGGAAACCTGTTCGCGACCCTTTCGGTTACCCGTTATGCATTATACGCGTTCGGTTCGGTTTATGTAACTAGTTTGCATAAACTAGCCGAAACGGGTCAAACGATATCATTTTTATCTCAAAATCCAGAATGTGAATAGTAAACCCATATTAAACAAGTCCTCAACTTGTCGGGTCTAAATCACATTCTATCCGGTCTTCGCTTAATCGTGCGTAAGAACCGTATCGTTAAAACTGACCGGTCTAAGCTTAAGCTTAATTAAAAACCCGTTAGTATTCTAATAGGTTATATTAAACCTTCGTTCCAGATTAAGAGAACCAGTAAAAGCTATCTGCAATTTATTCGATAAAGGATTTATACTTGCAAAGGTAAATACTTTTAACTTATTTTCCCTATACGGGCTTGGGTTACGGTACATAGCGTATCGCTTGATCGAGCATCAAATCTTCCACGCTTAGTGGTTAATTGAATAATTTGATCGGCTCGTTTTAAACAGATGTGTTTACTTTACAGCCTTTGGGGGGTTAATGACCATGTCCCGGATATCCCT
Organism: Helianthus tuberosus; assembly: GCA_030545235.1. Taxonomy (NCBI): domain Eukaryota; kingdom Viridiplantae; phylum Streptophyta; class Magnoliopsida; order Asterales; family Asteraceae; genus Helianthus; species Helianthus tuberosus. Next base: position 3,495 of record JARYGA010004677.1, on the reverse strand, counting down.
GGCATTATCTTACGAGATAGCCACGACCTGAGCACGGGGTGTAGGCGTACTCCCGTGTATAACTCACATAAGTGGTGTGTCTATTGATCTTTAACCCGGAATACGTTCCGGGCTACTGAACGCATAAGTAACATGTAAATCGTTCACAAGATTATTATATTAAATAATTCTCCCAAGTTAATAAAAATGTTTATGCCATGTGCATCCAAACCAATTTTCAATCATTTTATAAAATGAGTCAGTTGAATGTATTTACCAGTGTAAACTGACGTATTTTCCCAAAAAGATTAAATGCAGGTACTAGGCGAAATAGGCTGGGATTCTCCTAAGCATCATTAGAAGTCTCGCACACTTAAGATGCCGAAGTCTGTTGAACAATTAAATGTTATTTTGTTTCGATCCTACTGTGGATAAACACCGGATAATTGTGACTTTGTTTACAATAAATAAATTCGGTTGTATCTTATTTTAAATTTGCTTCCGCTGTGCATTATTATATTGTGTTGTTTGACTATTACGTTGCCAACCACGTCACGATACTCCCCCACCGGGCCCACCGGTGACACGTGGAAATCGGGGTGTGACATTCTGATTACTGTATTGGGTGACACGTCAGCCCTATTCGGGCCGGGGTGTTACAACCACCACTAAAGTTATTTCTCAAAATCAGGAATTAGAGATCTAAAGTGTAGCTGGAAATAAAGAAGACGTGAATTTTAAGTTTCTTATAACTTTTACAGGCTTAATTACAAACAAACCCCAATCTCCGATTTCAACCAAAAACTTACTTAAATCTCACATAAACATGAAAACCCAGTCAATTACAACTATTAGTATATTCGGATTTAGCTTATCAAATAAGTGGTGATGAGATGCAAGTTTTAAAGTGCATTAATGTACACAAAAGCTTTCTCTAGTGGAATCATTGATGACATAAAGTTGAAAAAAATATGAAAGTGCAATCATAAGTTGAAAAAATACCAATGCTTAGCCACAAACGCCAATTTTAGCGTAACCTGCTTAAGTATCTATCCAATAAAGAAGATAGCATGCTTCTTCAACATAAACGTTGGTACAACATACCATGATCTTAAAAGGCAAGGAATATAACAGATTCAAAAATGGCCGTACAGTGATCTTGGTTTGCAAAATCAGCAGCATCCTGCCCATCTTTTACATGACTGATTTGAGTAACGACTGTCGTTTTAAATAGCGGTTTCAGAGATGAATCTGCACTCACTTAAAAAATAACCACCAGCTCTCATTTGCAGAACATAAATTGATCTTGTAATGCAAGAAATATAACAGATTAAAAGATGGTCGTACAATGATCTTGGTTTGCAAAATCAGCAGCACCCTCCTGACCACCTTTGACATGACTGGTCTGAGTAACGGCTGGAGTTTTAAATAACAATTTCAGAGATGAATCTGCACTTAAAATATAACCATCATCTTTCATTTGCAGAACATACCATGATCTTAAAAGGCAAGAAATATAACAGATTCAAAAATGGTCGTACGATGATGTTGGCTAGCAAAATCAGCAACATCCTCCAACCTATCTTTTACATGACTGATTTGAGTCACAACTGGTGTTTTAAATAATGATTTCAGGGATGAATCTGCACGCACTTAAAAAATAACCACCAGCTCTCATTTGCAGAGCATGCCATGATCTTAAAAGGCAAGAAATATAACAAATTTAAAGAGGGTCGTACAATGATCTTGGTTGGCAAGATCAACAGCATCCTCCTGACCGGTTTTTGCATCCCGACCATCGTTTGCATGACTATGTTGAGCAACGGCTGGTGTTTTAAATAAAGATTTCAGTGATGAATCTGCACTCATTTAAAAAAAATAACCATCAACTCTTATTTGTAGAACAGACTATGAACTTGGAAGGTAAGATATACAGATATCAAAAGTGACTCTTTAACATATTTAAAGATGACCGTACAATGATCTTGGTTGGCAAGATCAATAGCCTCCTCCTGGCCGGTTTTTACATGACTGATTTAAGTAGTTGTTGGTGTTGCAAATAATGTTTTCAAAGACGAATCTGCACTTGCGGAAAAAAAATATCAGCTTTCATTGGTCGAACACCCCATGATCTTGGTAAGCAAGGATTATAGATAACTTAGTTGGTAGTTTCAGCCCATTTGCTAATGAATGGGTTCATTAGGGTTATGCATTACCGGTTAAAGGGTGTGAGACTAAAAAATAAATATTTAAAAAGAGACATACGATTATCTTGAGAAAACAATCACTCAGATAAACGACTTACACGTCCCAATATAATGAATGAACTTCAACTGAGACTAGTGACATCATACCAATCCCTAACTTCTAGTCAATCACATACATAATTAGATTCATTAACAGAAACCGAAAAAAATACAAAGAACCAATAAATACGTAGCCAAAACTAAAAAAAAAGGAGACTTACTATATTTGCATCATAGAACTCAAAGGACTTATCCAACACAAACAACAGTTTTTTTTTTTTGCAAAAGCTTCAAATACTCGATCACATCATTTTGAAAGCCAGGTACCTGTATACTGGAGACGATTTTCAGTTTCTATATCCTCTTCAACAAATGGTTGTCTTTGGAATCTTAAAAACACCTTCTACAGGGTCTAAAACAAGTAATTATTAAAATAAAATCTTTAAAAGAAGACCAAAAATTATCTCTTGATACCTTCAATAAAAACTTGAAAATTATATAAAACAACTGCCTTTCTCTTCCATTTTTAACATACTTTTCTACACCAATTACATTACATAAACAATAAAGTAAGCTCTGCAGCTGATGTGTACATTTCCAAGAATCCTACCTTACTAAGCTCTCCAACTCATGTTTAACTTGTCCTTAAATATCAAAAGATAGCAATAATCAAATCCATTTATATGCAACAGATCAATCAAAACAGTTGTACACAATGCATGAACTTTGTACCCTGCGACATATTCTAAATCTTTAACCTTCATATGATTCAAGATTTTCAAGAAATACAAATTGTATAACTTAAAAACAAACCTTAACCACGTGAATGTCCGAGAAAGGATTAGAGTGTGAGGATTGATCAATTTAGGGTTCAAACCAGTGCCGGGAACATAGGATTCCTTGCTCTCCGATTACAGAAAAATCAAACAATCCGGTTCGAAGAAAGCGAGCTTCAATTTTGAATTGTTGAAAGGGATCGAACGCTACGCTAGGGATTTCGAGATCTAGGGTTCTTTTGAAATGGTCGGCCATAGAGGAATGAGGAAGAGGATTACCTGACAGAGGAAGTGGAGGCTAACAACATCTGAGATCTAGGGTTCTTAGAGGAGAGGCATATCTTTGACGCGCGCCATACGCGGTTTGTTCTAATCGTTGCCACAGTCATCGTTGATATTAGTATAACAACCCTAGAAAAACACCCTATAACGCTCCGTAATCGAAAAACCAAACCCACGTAACGTTAATTTTAATTAAAAATGAAAAAATAAAA
>JARYGA010004676.1:0-36051 GCA_030545235.1 Helianthus tuberosus | reverse complement strand
ACTCAATTAGGACAAACCGAATTCCTTTTAAGATCTTCCTATCTTCATAGTTAGATTCTTGAAAATATTTAAAGTGCCAAAGGAAATCCACGGATTGGGTTTCTGGTATGCTTTAAATACCCGTGTCCAAAGATAACAAATTATAGGTCAAATTGAACGATTATGCGATTGAACGAGTATGCAATTATGTGACTATGTGTTTATTCATCTTATGTTTTCTTTTATGCATTTTTTTTTTTGTGTTTTTAATACTCTGGATATTCGTTATCCAAATCCTCGCAGAATCTTTCATATCTTCATATGAGGGATTCGTAGCAGGATATTCAAAAAGGTACTACCTTAAATCCTTAATGGGCTTCTATGTAAGAGTTAAGACCCTTGGATTATATAGTACTACTCCATGATTCATAAGAGACCCTTTAGTGGTCTAGTCAAAAAGATTGATTCACAATTTGGTTAAAGAACGACATCTAGTGATGTAGCTGAACAGACTCCTTGATAGTCTATTTAGATCATTTAATGATTTGATTAAAGGGATTCTATGGCGGTCTAGTCACACTCATCACAGGATTGTTCACTTGGTTTCACACTACACATTATAAAATAGACTGTGTGAACTGGGCAAGGAATTGTCTAATTATGGACGCGTACATAATTATGAAATTTAGTGCACAGAAAACCAGTAAGATTTATTATGTGTAAGAACCGATAGCGACAACAATAACAAAATGACAACGATGTAATGGAGGTACGGTGGACGCACCAATGATGCTTCATATACTTGTATATAAGTATCCCTCTTACATTGCAAACATAATGTTATTAAGGTTACTAGAAGTTCAAGAACCCTAACCAATGTTGTTCGATCTTTTCAATTTCATGTTTTCAAGCTCTCACAAGTTTCCTCTAAATAAATTTCGGGACGAAATTTCCTAAAGTAGGGGAGACTGTAACACCTGTGCCTCCACGGCCATCAAACAAATACCAAACCAATGAAATATTATATTTCATACTTGGGATTTGTAAAAATATGTGTATCATTTGCACATATCAATTCTTGTTCAATTTCAAACTCTAAATCGCTTTCTGGAAGGTTATACGCGCACTGATGCGTAAATATAACCAGTTTAATGCAACAAACACTCCGGAATAGTGACATAGGCTTAACATACCTTAAATAACCTTTACATAACTTAGAAATAAGTTTTGAAGGCTTTGGTATGGCAAAATCAAGTTAGATCGCTTACAGGGACTAAAGTTGACAAACTGCGAAAGTATGCCAATTTGAACTGTAACAGACATTCCGGAATAAGACCATAAGTTAAACATACCATATATATCCTTTACATAGCTTAGAAATAGGCTTTGAGGGGTTCGGTGTGCTAAAATAAACTTTTGGGTCATTCAGGGACTAAAAGTGTCAAAAAGTGCACAAGTTTGCATTTTCGCGCATAACTTACGTTCTGAATACATCCGGACATCCAAAAATTTATGTAAGCATGACTATATTATATTTTAGTGTTCGCCTTAAGAAAAATCCATTCGTCGCGTCATTTGGTTCGTTTTTCGCATTCGGGACCAGATTCGATGTATTAGCCGTTGTTTAATTCACAACCACACATTCTAAACTTGCTTAGTCAGCGGATAAGGATTGAATTTTGGTACCATGACATTTCAACACATGTATGGATGGAATTTAAACACCTAGACACCATGACATTTCAACACATGTATGGATGGAATTTAAACACCTAAACACCATGACATTTCAACACATGTATGGATGGAATTGAAACACCTAAACACCATGACATTTCAACACATGTATGGATGGAATTGAAACACCTAAACACCATGACATTTCAACACATGTATGGATGGAATTGAAACACCTAAACACCATGACATTTCAACACATGTATGGATGGAATTGAAACACCTAAACACCATGACATTTCAACACATGTATGGATGGAATTGAAACACCTAAACACCATGACTTTTCAACACATGTACGGATGGGATTAAGGCACGTTTTCCATGAAACGATCTTAACGGTTCGGGTATTCCTATAAATACCCCATACCCCCCATTGCTAAAATCACTAGAAACTTGATTTGAGAAACTCTAAGTTGAAACATTTGTTTCATACCTGAGATTTTTGAATCGAGTTTAGCATTCGGGGACCCTTCGTAAGTATTCTTTCGTTCTTTTCCTTATTTTACTGCTTTTCGAGTCAGAAAGTCAAACTTTGTTTGACTTTCAGCGTTGACCAGTAATGGTCAATGCGAAGTTCGTTTGAACTTCGCAACGTGATTGTAATCACGTTGGTTATAGTCCCTTGGGACTATGCCTACTGATTACCACGTTGTCTAGGGTCGTAGGGTAAGCGATCTGATAAATCGCTTATACCTTCGAACCCGACCCAGTTTGGTCGATCATTAGGATCCGACCAAATACATTAGGTGACCCTAGTATAGGGCATAACCTTCCGAGGTTATACCCTATGGTCACATCGTTTAAGTAGTTGTATGATATGTAGTTTATATGCCTTAGGTAAATTACCAGAATACCCTTTTCATGTATAATTGGTAATTAAGCATATGTAACCTAAAATTTTGTCACATAACTGATTATGTAACATGTTTAGGCATATAACACTTGTCATAGGACTAGTTAGACGGTCCGAACGCGTTTCACGCGCACGACGCGTTAAAGTAGCATAAGTTACCTTAATGGGTCGCGATGGGTCGATAATACTTAGGTTAAGTTTCATTTAGTATGTAGGCTTTGTTAAACCATATCATATGAGTTCCTACACTCATTTGGGTTACAAACCCTCCTGCTACCCAGTCTTCCGATTTAGGTCCGGGTTAATTATGTAGTTACCTATGTTAGGTACCGTTTGATTTCCGGGACTCCTCTAGCTTACTTGGTAGTTGTTCAAGACTCCTAAGCACTCCCAGGTGAGTACATAGACCCCTCTTTTACTGTTTTCCAAACTGTTTTGGGGTGGAACACATGTGCCTACTTGTTACTTTCATGCTTTCCTGTTTTAACATCATATACTGCTATGTTCGTTAGTACATTATAGTACATGATTTTATGACATTTCATGCTAGGTGTGCCTAATTGTTGTGCATTACTTAGTACATCGTTTTACATGACATTTTGACATAGACATTTGACATAGACATTTCGGCATAGACATTTTAACATGATTGACATTTGATCATGCATTTCCCACAAAACATAACTTTGATTTAAACCAAGATTTGCTTCAATACTTTGTTTTTGTGCATATGGTTTAGTTGAGACATTTCACTTGCCATACATGACATCTTGACATAGACGTTTGACATGGATATTTGACATAGACATTTGACATGGATATTTGACATAGACATTTTGATATGATTTACATCTTGACATAAACACTTTGACATATTACCCAATACATTTGACAATTGATTTAAACATAGACTTCTTACATTGGTTGGTTTGGTTTGAGTAAATGATTAAGTAACAATGCGGGTGTAATATGATACAAGCATGGTGGATACGCCGTTGGTACTTCCTATATATAAGTGTTTGTATGGTATTACATATTGTAGCGTTATTTGAATCATTTCAGTTTGAGACATAGAACATTTTATACAAGTAACATACTTTTCACAAGACATTGATTTACAAACAACTTATCTTACACAAACTCATTTTACATGGTTATTCATTTAATCATGCATTATTCTCTTATTTATACTTATCATCCGAACTTATTATTTTTCAAATGATTTACAAAGACAAAGCAAACAAAAAGGTTCATGACTAAACATTTTCTTAAAACAGAAGTCATGAATCTTATTTTCACAAAACCTATGTATCTCGCCAGCATTTCTTTGCTGACCTCGTTTTCACATATGTTTCAGGTATTGCAAGATATCGATTGATAAGATGCATGCTCACATAGGACTGGACAAGGCCTTAGTGACTCAATAACAATGATAGACTATGTTTAAATAGTGTATTTAGATTTCCAGACGATGTAATTACTCAATGTTTAATAAAACGAAACACTTTTGATATCCATGGTTAAGAAACATTAATTCTGTTGCAACACGCCCCGATGTTTCCGCCGCGATTTGTTGTTTTACGCGGTCGGGGTGTGACAATAGCGTTTTAATCTATAATGCTATTACGAGACATTTTCTATTTTTAATGGCGTTTTTCTGATTTTTCTGTTCCTCACTGTGTTTTCTCAGACGAAATTGCTTCCTCGAGTAAAAGGTTTTGCCCCAAAACTGGATTACCATTTATCATTCCTGACGTTAGTGAAGAGATAAAGCCCACAATGGACATGGTATTCACAAGCCTCGAAGATTGTTATTCAATGTATGTTAAGTATGCCAAGGAGTGTGGGTTTTCAGTCAGGAAAGGGACTACAAAGACAAACTCCAAAGGTGCGTTACATACTAGGTATTACTTGTGTACGAGAGCTGGGTTATATAAGGACAAGAAGGTTGATACGTTGGACCCCAATCAAAAGGAGCGATTAGTGCGATCCAACTTTTCCAAGAGGACTGATTGTGGTGCACTGTTAGGTGTAATTTTTTAGGCTGGATCATGGAAGGTATATAAGTTTGTCGAGGAGCACAACCATGATCTTGTTGAACGTCCTGATAAGCATTTTCTTCCAACTAAACGACACCTCACTCAGCTCCAGAAGCATGTTATACACAACATGTCTAAGTTGAATTTGGGTCCAGTAAAGGCGTTTAATGTTATGAAGACTTGAGGTTTTTATTAAAAATTCAAAAATAGTTTGTGAAATCTCCAAGGTCATTAAGTTGGACATGGATGATATCTCTATGAGGATTTTGGATGCTTAATTGTCAAATACAGAGTTATTTGATAGGGGAGTAGAGTCGGATAATTTTGGGAGTCTACATATTGTTATATCTTTGTTTAGAGCTAGGTGATCAGTCAAAATGTTTTCACTGTTAAATATTTGTAATTTTCAGATATTGAACCAGATTACGATCCCAATAGCTGAGGCCAAGGGGGAGTATGAAGACAAGCTTAAAGCAAGGGGGAGCTTGTAATCAAAGAGCCAAGTGTCGATCCTGAAAAGCATGAAAGCTTAAAGAAAGGGGAAGCCTGGAGAAAGAGTCAACTGAAAGGGGGAGCTGAAGCAAGAAGCAGATTCAAGAGGAGCTTGTTAGAGTATTGGGGAGTAGCTGGTGCTGATACTGTCAAAGCTTCAAGAATACTCAGAGAGAGAGAGAGAGAGAGAGAGAGAAGACAGAAAGCTACGAGATTGACTGTAGTAATATCCAAGGGGAGTCACATATCGTAGCAGAAATCTGATCAAGACATGGTTTTGTGTTGCTAAATATAAGGGAAAGTCTATTTGGTAGTATAGTGGCAAACTTATAAATAAGGAGACAATCCTTATGCCTTTGCCTATAAATAGGAGGCTTATGTTAGGAGTTCAGAACTTTTAAACTTTTGAACTTTTGGCACTTGAGAAGATCTAGAGAGAGAAAGTGCTACAAGGTGATTCAAGGTTTTGTACTTTGTCAAATATTCAATCGAATCATCATATTATTATGTTCTTTTGTCGACCCACACACGTACACAAATTCCGCACGTGATACGTGTTCTTCGCAATCTTCGGGAGTTCAAATTCGATCCAAAATCGCATCCACAACCAATATAAGTAAAAGAAAAAAAACTGAAAAAGTTTGGGGTGTTTAGCGATTCCAAGGCGAGTTTTGTGTAAGGCTTGGTTTTTAGGACAAACGATTCAAGGTTTTAACATCCCCCCAAACTTAAATTACACATTGCCCTCAATGTGTCCCAAATAAGGTTTATTTTGATTGAATGTCTAAAAAGTGCGTAAAATAACAAAAATTTACAGTTACTGGGCACTGGACACGGGACACGGGGGCGTGTTGGGCGAACACGACCCGTGCTAAAAGTGCCAGTAACTGGGTTTTCAGAAAACTAACAGTGAAGTGAGCACGGGGTCGTGCATGGTGAGCACGACCCGTGTCACTTTCTGGACAATTTTTTTTAGCATCAGTGGACTAGGCACGGGGGCATGTTGGGTGAACACAATCTCGTGCTGTTTGTCTGTTTCAGGTAAAAATGTGGGTTTTTGTCGTTTGGCTTCTGGTTTCCAGGGTTAGGGACCACTATGCTTAGTGTGTCCAAGCCTCCCATGGTTCCTGTGAGCTACCATACTACCACAACATAACACAATGCAATATAACCAAAATACAACCTAAATTACGATAGTTTAAAGTTGTTCACCACCACATCACATCAAAACAAAATAAAATGAAGAAAGTAAATTGTTTAGGGAAAGTAAATTGTTTAGGGAAAGTAAATTGTCTGAACGGGACGCAGCCCGGAGAAATACCATCAAGTTCAAAAGGTCGGAAGAGTTAACCTGAATGACACCACATCGCCTGCTGCTACCACTGCCTAATCTGAATCCATATCTTGCCCCTCCTCCTCTTCCTCCTCCTCGTCTTGCATCACCATGTGGTCCCGGATGTACGTTTTGTCATACTACATGGTAATGATGTTGCCTTCCATGGTTATCTGGTAGTTCTCTAATGGCTTTAGTGAATTTCGGTTTCGCCGCATCCTCCTCGGTATAAAGTCCAATGTTGATACTGAATTGGGTGACAGATAAGCTATACCATTCACCCCCACACCTAAACTGTACGGCATCAGAATCAAAGAGGTCCGGCTCAGTCCTTTTGAACGTGAGTGTGCTCAAGAATTCCATATTGTACTAATGGATAGATCGAAGCCGGGTCTCTAGGAATATGTGGAGAGGACCCGTAATAAGAGCATCATATCTCTCCCGCTGCCCAACCGTTTCAAGTATTTCGTAGCAGACTTGCCTTGGAGGCTCTTCGTGTCTTGCTTGCAAAGTTTCATACCGAGTTTGGTACTCAAGTTCAGAGGTTTTCAACCTGAGGAACTTATGCGGCGCCATCCCTGCAAGAAAGAACCAGTAAGACAGTTGATACGTTAAAAAATATGCAAAAATCTAACATTACGTGGTCTAAAAATGGCCTTGTGTTTATTATAAACGGCCCTGTGTCTGGGGTTTCAGTTGGGCACGACCACATGCTAAAGCAGCACGGCCCTGTTTCGAATCGTCTGTTTCTTCAAAAATTAAGGTTTTCGAGCCGGCTTCAAAAAATTCAAAATTTTTGGTCAATTAGGTGCGGTTTACCCCGAAAATCAAACCCCAACTATCTTTTTTGCATAAAACACTCGTTTACCCTTCCGATTTTAAGGTTTTCGGTCAAGAACAAGGGTTTGGTTAAAACAATTTGAATAATCCAATTTCCCCAACAGTATTCAGTGATTTACTTCCCAAAACACTAATGCTAACTACTACTAACAAGATCTAAACAAAAATTCGAGATTGGCACGGGTCTAGTTTAAGGACCCTAGATTAAACCCGAATTCTTGGTGTTATACTACATGCAAACCACTAAACTAACTACATTGATGTTAGAATCATACCTTGTAGTCGGATTAGGTTGATCGATCGTTGAAATACGGCTGAAAATCGGTAGGAACCTGTTAGGAAACTTTATTTGTAAGTATTGAAGAAAATCACAATCAACTGGATCTATGAAGAGATAACAGTCCTGAAGATCACAACAAGAAGAAGAAGATCAGATAGAACAACTGAAATGCACAGCATCTACTTCAAAGAATCACAAGTTGATCAAGAGCTGATTTGGATTATCAGAGAAGGTCATTTCTGATAGATCTGATGATATTTCTGATGAAATATCATCAGATTCTTACGATTCTGATCATCAGATTTTCTGATGATTTGTTCACCAGAATTTCTGATGAAGTGGTTTATCAGAAATTCTAATAAATACCCCACTTGTTTAAATCTTAGCTCTATCCTGCCACCATGACCGAAGCAACTTGACATTATTGGATATCATGATTACAAAGGGCAAAGTCACTTTTAATTATGGCCCCAATGACATATTTTCACAAGTTGATGCATGTGCATCAGCTACGGAAATATGGGATCAGTTGGAAAATCTTTGTGAAGGAGGAGAAAGGATGAAGAGAAACAAGAGAACAAATAATGTTTCCTCATATGAGAGGTTTAAAAGTTTACCCAATGAAAGATTAAATGATACATATCAAAGATTTACAAAACTTTTAAACGAGCTAAAGAAATTTGGTATAACAAAATCAAATGATGAAAGAAACATAAAATTTCTTGATGCTTTACCTAGAGAATGGAGAAGTCTGACCATGACTTTGTCCTCAACCTTAGAACTAGGAAACATGAGTCTTCATGACTTATGCAACATCTTGATCCCCAGAGAGGAAGAAATATTTGAAGAAACCATTCAAAGAGGGGGATCTTTAGCTCTTATCTCAAACTCACAAAGACCAACACCTACCAATGATCCACAACCTTCAAACAGTCAAAGTTTTGAAATTTCTGATACTTCATCAGATTTTTCAGTTTTTGCTGAAGCAATAGCACTGCTCACCAAAACATTTGAGCAGAGGTTGAGGGGAGGGGGCCAGAGATACTAGAGAAGTGACAGAGGGAGGATGGATGGAAGATCTAAGGAAGAAGTTAGATCTAAGGATAAAGGGAAGGCTGAGGTTGTGTGTTATAAGTGCAAGCAAAGAGGTCATTATGCATCAGAATGCAAGACCAAGAAGCTGGAAGATGTTGCTTATTATGAGAAGAAGCTGGAAGAAGCTAAGAAGCAGCAGCAACAAGTCAACTTAATTGCAGGGACAGATACATGGCTATCTGATGATTCTTCTGATGATGAAGAAGAAGAAATGGCCAACTTCTGCCTCATAGCACTTTCTGATGACATACCAGAAACTTCAGGACAACAGGTAAATTTAGATAATCTTGATCTTGAACACAAGCTAAATGAGCTCATGTCAGATTTTCAAAATCTGCAAGATAAACATCAATCAGATAATAAAAAATATGATGAGTTGCAAAGGACCATGAACAAAATTATTCTTGAAAACCAATTACTAATAGAAGAAAGTTTAGATCAAAGAGCTAAAATTGAGTTCTATAAAAATGAAAGAAAAAATCTTTACAAGAAAATCAATGATAAAGAAATTAATGTAAAAGGTTTTCAATAAGCCAAATAATTTATAAATTTCATTGAGTTCACACCAAAGAACAAAGGAGAGGGTTTGGGATATGTAAGAACAAGTAACAGCAAACCCACTATCTTTGTAAAAGCAACTCAACAGATTTCTGATAAATTTACATCAGAATCTGATTCTGAAACTTGCAAATCAACCTGTTATGAATACTCTTTTGATAAACCCAACTTTGAACCAAAAAGAAGTGAATGCAAACAAGAGTCTGTAAAAACTCCAGAAGCAGTTCACTCATCTTTTCAAAACTATCCCATCATTCCATCACAAGAAATAATATCAGAAAATTCTGATGAATCTTGTATGTGTGTTGACATACTGAAGCTTGTTCAACACCATCTCCAAAAGAAAAATAAAAAATCTGTTTATGGCTCAGCATATAACGAAAATTCTGATGAAAGGCCATTAAGAAGAAATAATCGGATTAAAATTTCATCAGAAAGAGTACCCAAGCATGCCTGGGTACCAAAAACCCTCTAACTCTTCCATTTCAGGACCATCATGTTGTAACAACTCTCATTAAAAGTATTAATTCTTATTTTAATTGTCCAATAGGAAACCCTAATTGAGACCCCCAAATAATATTACATGACCCCTAAAATTTTCAGAACAATCGGAACTAGGATCAGGGCCCCTAAAACTCAGGGGGGGGTATTCCTTAATTGATATTATCTAAACAGTTCGTTGTCGAATTCGAAATTTAACAAACCGTCGACTCACCCAAGCTAGTTAGACACGAGGCAACCCTATGCTAGAGGGGGTGCCCTCGCGCCACGCGACAGGCTCTCGCGCCACGCGAGGGAGCCAATTTTTCAGTATAAATGTAGGGCATTGGCACTTGAATTTTGGCGTTGGTTCGACGTAAAAACTCGTTTCGTACATTGAGATATCGTCTGTTTACTTCAAAACACACACACAGCAAGAAATTCTGCCGCGATAACAGGGTAATAACTCGATCACTACTACGATTTAATGTCCGATCGATAAAAACCAATCCGATGGATGTTTAACTGCTGCCCGTATTTGGGCTATACTTTGTCATTCGTCGTGAAGGTTTTGATCTCGTGAGTTATCGTAAAAGTTGTATTAAGTTACTGACCTAGTTTTCGTGTGCGTTATTATTTGATTTAGGTTAACCAGGCTAAAATCAGAAGGCTAAACATTGCCCATTTAAATATGCAATGTGAGTCATTCTCTTTTTATCAAAGTGCTTTACAAAACCCTAAATGTTTTCCAGTTATAATTATAGGGATTAAGTCTTTGTAATCTTCAATTACTGCCGGTATGTGGGGTTTTGTATACATTACTTGAAACCCGTCACCATTGGACAACGGGTTAGCCAATGTGTGATCTAACCATAGTCACAGATACAGTCGAGTGACAAATACCGATTTGGGGTAATTGGTTGATAGAAACAATATAATCACCTTTAATACTGTATATTATAACAATGTGTCGTTTTGTGCAACTTGAGTGACTCGCCAGTATTTCCCTGCTGATAAAACCTTTTTAAAACATGTTTTCAGGTGATCTGCTGTGATCTAGGAAAAAGTGGTGTGTAGCACTCCAAGCTTGAAGAAGTGGCTCAAATAAATAAAGAAATATGTTTTTGTAAAAACAAGGGATTTCCCAGTGGAATCACCTTTATTGTAAATTATGGGTGTTATTCCCAAATAGTGAAATAAATAAATTGGGCATTTTCAAGTTTTAAAAGATCTTGTTAAAAATTCCACTGCCAATATAATAATTACCACAGGTTTCTGTCCCGCGGCTCCTGAAACGGGTAAAACCGGGCCGGGGGCCGTGACAGAAAAAGGTGGTATCAGAGCCACTGATTTAAGCCAATTAAGTATTTAGAAATACTTAATTTTTCTGATTGCTATTCTGTGAATATGTGAAAAATTGATTTACAAAATTTTTACTTAGAAGTTTGTGTATTTTTCATATATGCTCACAGCATGAATGAGTTGTCTAAAGCTCTTCATAATATCACTATCCATTCTGCTGACATGGAAGTTTCCGAGGGTTTTTCCGGTTATTGGGCCGACACTGAGGAACCAATGGTATTCCAAGCCCAACCTCAGGGAGAAACCAAAACCGAAAAAGAGAAGAAGATTCGTAGGTTGGAGGCGTGTGCGCAGGAAGAAAACAACGGCACCGAAAGTCAAAAAGACTGAGGATCCGATGGATAAAGGCAAAGGAATAGAGATCGGAGAAAGTTCCAGGCAAGCCCAGGAAATGCCAACATGGGAGGAGTTGGATCATAAACTGGCACTTAGTGACCTCATCGGACCTGCCGATGAAAACCTCTTTAATTACCCAGCGGAAGCACAACTTCCAGTTAATCTGGAACCTGCTATCCCAGATCCTATTATCCACCCCCGACCTCTACCAGAAGAGCTGGAAGAATGGTGGACAACTGACTGGCAATTTCAGAACCTTTTGAATAACCCTAATACCTTTTTCCCCCAATTTGACCCTGAGCCTCCACTACACCCACCTATAAGCACTGAGAACCTGGCTGAACTCCGCCACTATGGCGAGGAGTTGGTGGACGCAGGGAATAGAATCCGAGAAGTGGGAGAAAGGATATCATGGAAGTACGACGAGAGGGAAGGTCGCTTCTGAGATGCCAACTGACGAGGATGGTGTGATGGTGTGGTTGTGGTGGTATAATAATCAAATAATAATAAATATTAACAAAAATATAATCCTATAAAATAACTTAAAATAAAACTCTTGTAAGATAACTGATGTGTACGGACGCATAGTAATATATAAAATATGGAAGTCGAAAAATCGATAATTTTGGCTATACGTGTGACGTGATTTTTGTGCGATTGTTTTGCATTTAGTCGTTATTTATTTTTAACTTATATATATTAATTACCAGATGGAACACGCTGATAATGACCTAGTTAACGAGGTTAACCAATCTGAGCAAAACAATGAAGATCATTTTTGTCACACCCCAACCACGTAAAACAACAAAACGTGACGGAAGCGTCGGGGAGTGTTGTAACAGAATCATTGTTTCATAACACATGGAAATTGAAATATTGTTTTATTGATTAAAAGAGTTACAATGTCTTGACCATCAAAGAAATATAACATAAATAACTAGTCTTGCATCTTTTATTGTCACTAAGGCCCAAGTCCGCCTAAGTGTATCTTGATAAATCCTATGCATCATATCCTGAAACACATGTGAAAATAGGTACGTCAGCATAAAAATGCCTGTGAGATACATAGGTTTTGTGAAAATAGAATTCATGACTTATGTTTAAGAAAATGTTTAGTCATGAACCTTGTAATTTGCTTTGTCTAGTAAATCATTTGAAAAGTGATAAATAAACCAAATGATATATATGTATAAAAGAATAATACACGGTTAAGTAAATAACCAAGTAAAATGAGTTTGTATTAGATAAGTTGTTTGTAAAACAATGTATTGTGAAAAGTATGTTATTTGTATAAAATGTTATATGTCTAAATCGAAATGATTCAAATAACGCTACGATATGTAATACCATACAAGCACTTATATATAGGAAGTACCATCGGCGTATCCACCATGCTTGTATCATATTACACACGCCTCATTACTTAAATCACTTACTCAAACCAAACCACCAAAGTAAAATGTTTATGTATAATCAATGTCAAAATGTTTGCGTGAAAACCATGTCTAATGTCTATGTCTAATGTAAATCATGAATTGTGTATATCAATGTCAAAATGTTTATGTCTATTGTAAATCATGTAATGTGTATCCAAAATATCATGTATGGTGAGTGAAATATAATCAAATGGTTACAACGGTTCACATAGTCAAATGGTTACAACGGTTCAAAATGTAATATAATGTATTCATATGCTGGATGAGCATATGCAACAAAATGTAAGCATGTGATGAATAACAAAAGTACTAAGTATGCACACAATGGACATACATAGCATAAAATGTAATGTAAAACGATGAACTAAGTATGCACACAATGGGCATACATAGCATGAAATGTAATGTAAAACGATGTACTAAGTATGCACACAATGGGCATACATAGCATGAAATGTAATGTAAAACGATGTACTAAGTATGCACACAATGGGCATACATAACATGAAATGTAATGTAAAACGATGTACTAAGTATGCACACAATGGGCATAAAACGATGTACTAAGTATGCAACAAAGGACATACATAGCAAAAACACAATGAAATCATGTACTATAAGTGTACTATTGAACATAACAAGCATATGATATGAAAACATGAAAGGCACGAAAGTAACAAGTAGGCACATGTGTTCCACCCCAAAACAGTTTGAAAACAGTAAAAGAGGGGTCTATGTACTCACCTGAGATTGCTTAGTAGTCCTTGAGTAACAAGCAAACAATGCTAGAGATCACGGATATCAAACGGCACCTAATATAGGTAACTATGTTAATATACCGGACCTAAATCAGAGGATCGGATAGAATGAGGGTTCGTAAACCAAATGAGTATGGGAACTCATGTAATATGGTTTAACAAAGCCCACATACTAAAATGAAACCTAACCTAAGTGCTTACGACCCATCACGACCCGTTTAGGTAGCTTATGCTACTTTAACGCGTCGTTCGCGTGAAACGCGTTCGGACCGCCTAACTAGTCCTATGACAAGTAAAATATGCCTTAACATGTCTAATATTGTTGCCAAATCAGTTTAGATATCAAAAGTTATGTTACATATGCTTAAAATGAATTTTGGCGTAAAAAGGGCATTTTGGTAATTTACCTAAGGCATATAAACTACCTATCATACAACTAACTAAACGTCGTGACCATAAGGTATAACCTCGGAAGGTTATTCCCTATATACTATGGTCACCTAATGTGTTTGGTCGGATCCTAATGATCGACTAAACGGGTCGGGTTCGAAAGTATAAGCGATTGTTTAGATCGCTTACCTTACGACCCTATATAAGCACTAAACTAAAAGTGACGAGCTAAGCATGTTAAAACATGCTTAACTAAGTTTAGAAAACTGGTTTGGTATCAAAACAAACGGTTTTGATACCTAAGAGTAGTTTTGTTACGAAATACGCAAGAATACGCATTTTGGCCGAAACTACGACTCGTCACTGAGCCTAGATAACGTGGTAATCAGTAGGTATAGTCACTAGGGACTATAGCCATCGTGATTACAATCACGTTATGAAGTTCAAACGAACTTCTCATTGACCATAAACTGGTCAACGCAGAAAGTCAAACAAAGTTTGACTTTAACGCTAAAACGAATAAAAAGAACGAAAGAACACTTACAAAGGGTCCCCGAAAGCTTTGATCTCCAAGTAATCTCAGGTAGGAAGTGTATGAACACAACCACTTAGAGAAAAACTCAGATTTCAAGTGGGTTTTGCAAGTGAATCAAAGGGGTATTTATAGGATTTGGAACCGTTAGGATCGTTTATCGAATAACGTGCTTCGATCCTATCCCTACACTTGTTGCAACCTTGTGGTAACTCAAAATGGCCCCTCATGAGCAGGAAAGGGCAAGTGTGGGTGAGTTTGGAGTGCATAACAGCTGTTAACAACTGTTAAAACTAAATTAACTGATCTGGGAGGCTAACACGGGTCGCGTAAGGTATCACCCAGGGCTTACGCGGGCCGCCTGGGGGTCCTGATCAGAAAACAACTTTGCAAAATGACAGTTTTGGTCCCTGTTGATGTTTAAGGCCATTCCCGACACTTCTAAGGCCCGTCAAGCCAACTTTAGGGCCCTAAAATGATGCTGTGACACCTGGGTCACTACGGCCATCAAACAAATACCAAGCCAATGAAATATTGTATTTCATACTTGGGATCTGTATAAATATGTGTATCTTTTGCACATATCAATTCTTGTTCGATTTCAAGCTCTAAATCGCTTTTTGGAAGGTTATACGCACACTGATGCGTAAATATAACCAGTTTAAAGCAACGAACACTCCGTAATAGTGAAATAGGCTTAACATACCTTAAATAACCTTTACATAACTTAGAAATAAGTTTTGAAGGCTTTGGTATGGCAAAATCAAGTTAAATCGCTTACAGGGACTAAAGTTGACAAACTGCGAAAGTATGCCAATTTGAAGTGTAACAGACATTCCAGAACATGACCATAAGTTAAACATACCATAAACATCCTTTACATAGCTTAGAAATAGGCTTTGTGGTGTTCGGTATGCTAAAATAAACTTATGGGTCATTCAGGGACTAAAAGTGTCAAAAAGTGCACAAGTTTGCATTTTCGCGCATAACTTACATTCTGAATACATCCGGACATCCAAAAATTTATGTAAGCACTAAAATATTTTATTTTAGTGTTTGGCATAAGAAAAATCCATTCGTCACGCAATTTGGATCGTTTTTCGCGCTTATGCGCATTACGTCGTAATTAACCGAACAACGCAATCGTACGGCCAAACGAACTGACATCCGGCATATTTTTGAGCATGTTTCATGTTCCCTATACTTTAACATCCTTATAAAGCTTAAAAATGGGTTTGACGGGTGTTAGAAGTGCCAAAACACGACGTTACGTGCACAGGGGCCTGTTCTGCCAATTTTCAAATTCTGGTCTGCAGGTCCTTGCGCACCTCAACACTCTGAGTGTTGCGGTGCGCAAGCAGGGGTCAGATATGCAGAAACTTGTTTAATCTGCTGTTAACAGCCTTTAACCCCTCCAAAGGCCAAGGCCAAGTCTCAAACTCTTGTGGTGGGAGCAATATGAGTTACCACAACATTCCAACAAGTGTACGACTTAGATCATGCCCCCTTTTTCCAAGAAACTATCCTAACGGTGAACCGAAACTATAAATACCCACCTCCACCCTTCACTTTTCCTCACAAGAATCTGATCTAATGTGCTCTAAGTTGAAACCTTTGTTTCATACCTGAGCTATTTTGATCTAGATTAGCATTCGGGGACCCTTTGTAAGTGTTCCTTCGTTCTTTTATTGTTTTTCGAGTCCGAAAGTCAAACTTTGTTTGACTTTCTGCGTTGACTAGTTTATGGTCAATGCGAAGTTCGTTAGAACTTCGCAACGTGATTGTAATCACGATGGTTATAGTCCTTTGTGACTATGCTTACTGATTACCACGTTGTCTAGGGTCGTAAGGGTAAGCGATCTAATAAATCGCTTATACCTTCGAACCCGACCCGTTTGGTCGATCTTTAGGATCGGACCAAATACATTAGGTGACCATAGTATATAGGGAATAACCTTCCGAGGTTATACCTTATGGTCGCTTCGTTTAAGTAGTTATATGATAGGTAGTTTATATGCCTTAGGTAAATTACCAAAATACCCTTTTCATGTATAATTGGTAATTAAGCATATGTAACATAACTTTTAACATCTAAACTGATTTGGCAACAATATTAGACATGTAAAGGCATATTATACTTATCGTAGGACTAGTTGGGCGCTCCGAACGCGTTTTACGCGAACGACACGTTAAAGTAGCACAAGCTACCTAAACGGGTCGTAACGGGTCATGAGCACTTAGGTTAGGTTTCATTTAGAATGTAGGCTTTGTTGAACCATACTACATGAGTTTTCATACTCATTTGGTTTACGAACCCTCATTCTATCCGATCCTCCGATTTAGGTCCAGTTATTAACATAGTTACCTATACTAGGTGCCGTTTGATATCCGTGATCTCTAGCATTGCTTTAGGGTTATCTTAGGACTTCAGAGCAATCTCAAGTGAGTACATAGACCCCTCTTTTACTGTTTTCCAAACGTTTTGGGGTGAAACACATGTGCCTACTTGTTACTTTCATGCTTTCCTGTTTTCACATCATATACTTGCTATGTTCGTTAGTACATTTATAGTACATGATTTCAATACATTTTATGCTATGTATACCCATTGTGTGCATATTTAGTACATCACTTTACAATACATTTCATGCTATGTACGCCCATTGTGTGCATACTTAGTACATTGTTTTACATTGCATTTCTGTTGCATATGCTCATCCAGCATATGAACACAATATACTACATTTTGAACCGTTGTAACCATTTGACTATGTGAACCGTGGTAACCCTTTGATTATATGAACCGTTTGTAACTATTGAACCGTGTGAACCAGTTGTATCTGTTGACAGGATTTACATTTGACAATAGACATTTGACTATACATAAACATTTCTACAATTGTTAAACATTTCATCTTGATGGTTTGGTTTGAGTAAGTGATTTAAGTAACGAGGCGTATGTAATATGATACAAGCACGGTGGATACGCCGCTGGTACTTCCTATATATAAGTGTTTGTATGATATCACTTATTGTAACGTTATTTGAATCATTTCAATTTGAGACATATAACATTTTATACAAATAACATACTTTTCACAAGACATTGATTTACAAACAACTTATCTTATACAAACTCATCTTACATGGTTATTCATTTAACCATACATTATTCTCTTATTTATAGATATCATCTGATCTTATCGTTTTTCAAATGATTTACAAGACAAAGCAAATTACAAGGTTCATGACTAAACATTTTCTCAAACATAAGTCATGAATCCTATTTTCTCAAAACCTATGTATCTCACATGCATTTTTATGCTGACGTACCTATTTTCACATGTGTTTTCAGGAGATGATGCATAGGACTTATCAAGACATATTTAGGCGGACCTGTGCCTTAGTGACTTAAAACGAGACAAGAACTAGTTAATTTATGTTATGTACTCTTTGGTTCTTGTTTAAAACAATGTAAACTCTCATGTTTGATTAATAAAACAAAACTTTAATTACCATGGATTTGAAACGATTAATTCTGTTACAACACTCCCCGACTTTTCCGCCACGTTACGTTGTCTCACGTGGTCGGGGTGTGACAGAAAAGATGGTATCAGAGCCAATGGTTATAGGGAATTAGGTTATTAGTAATACTTTGACCTAGTCTATAACCTTTCTAGGACCCTAACGCGAGTTTACTTGCGTTTAGTCATAAAATAATACCGTCACCTATCCTTAGGCGACGACCACAACAAGAACATAAATTTCAAAACCGCTTTGAAAACTAATCATCTGTTCTAGGATGATTGATTACTAGGTTTTGAACCCTCTGTTATAAGGTTTTGAACCCCTTTGAATTTTCAAAACTCTCGTCAAAGTTTTGGGTCCTAAATAGTGTGAACACGTGCAAACTGGAAGAGTGAATGCATGTACCCTAGGTTTTCTGTCTAAGGCTAGAGTGTTCGTACAAATCCACATAATCGGACCAGTCACTCTTACATGGGAACTCTTGGGGTGAGTGTCCACTTATAGGCGAGCATGTCTTCGCCATACACTATGAGGATCTATTTGCTTTGACTCAGCCTTTGAGTTGTTTGTTTGCTTCGTGGTTCAAACAAATGACCATCAACCATGATTATGGTCGGTAGTTGTAACATCTTATTCTTACCCAATGCCATTTCATTTGTTTTCTTTCTTGTTTCTCTTTTAGAATGCCTCCTCGACGCGAAAACCAGATAGCGACTGCCGAACTGGCAGAAATCATTGCGCAGCAAATGGCTGCTCAATTCCCAAACCTCTTTGCTCAATGGAACCAAGACAACAACAACAACAATGGTCCATGCAATTTGAAGAGTTTTAACTCGGCTAAACCACTCAAGTTTAGTGGTTCTGAGGGAGCGACTGGGCTTCTTCAATGGTTCGAGAGCATTGAGAATACTTTCTGCCACGTGCAGTGTCCTGACAATCGCAAGGTCGAGTTTTCTTCGAGTGTGTTCCAGAAGAGGGCCCTTACGCGGTGGAACGGGGTTATGAGAGATCGTGTTGCAGAAGTTGCTCTAGCACAGACATGGGCTGAACTTAGGGCCCTTTTGATGAAGGAATTCTGTCCTCGTCACGAGATCAGGGCCTTGGAAAGGGAATTTGACGATCTTACGCAAGATAGCGGTGAGCATCGAGCCTACACGGACCGTTATGAGGAGTTAAGTCTGTTATGCCCAAACATGGTCATGCCTTTGGATAAGGCAATTGAAAAGTACATTGATGGCCTCCCTGACTCAATACAAGACATTGTGACTGGTAGCAACCCTACTACAGTTAGACAGGCCATTGAGCTATCTGCAACCTTGACTGAATCAAAGATCAGGAAAGGTAAACTTTTCTGAAAAGGTGACAAGAAACCGGTCGAGGAATCGAACCCAATCGAGGAATCAAAGACCATGGATGAACAGACTGGATCTCCTAAGAAGTCAAAGAAGCGAAAGGCTTCTCAGAACTTCGCCATGGTTACTCACAATGATCAAGCCGTCCCCAACCAACCAGCTCAACCCCCTGCTAGGAAGCCATACAATGGAACTGCACCCTTGTGCAACCAATGTAGCCTCCATCATCATGCCAATGTAAAGTGCCGCAAATGCCAAACTTGTGGACTTATAGGCCATACAGCAAGAGTCTGCCCAGCTGCAGCTGCACTAAACCAAGCTGGCAACAATCCCGCTCAGGGTCGTTTTCTACCAGGTTCTTGTTTCAACTGTGGCGAGATGGGTCATTTCCGAAGAAATTGCCCAAAGCTTGCTAATGCAAATCCAGCACAGGGATGAGCATCTGACTGGCTAGAAGAAAACATCGTTTAGAAATAATCACGTCTTATGTATTATTTTCTTTTGTTGTCAAGGTCCAAGAAACAGTTGTTATCATTGTTTATAAATAAATCTTTTATTTACATTGCAATGTATTTATGTGGTTGTATGTATAAAGAACAAATCCCCTACAATACCGACAAGCAAGGAATCGTATTCCTTGAAAAGCAAACCACCCCCAAAATTTTTCCATCATATGATCTCTTGCGTTTTCCACGAAATTCCTAAGTACCCGTTTCATCCAAGGATACGAAGTACAAGGCGCAAGTTACAACACTGGACGAATACCCAAAGTACCACTATAAATCCTTATTAGGGTACCTAAGGGTATTTCCGTAAGTCCTTAATTGTTGTATACCTTAATTCGAATGTGGTGATTCCTTGTAATCAGAAATCAATTTTTTGGAAAATCATTCTATCTTTTCAAATAGATGTTTAAGGATGTTGAAGTCCATCGACTGGTTTCCATATCCATTTTCAATCGATAACAAGTTAATAACAAATTAATAACTGAGTTAAGCAACTATGTGATTATGTGCTTATGTGTTCCCTTTTATGTTTTTGGTGTAATCCAAGTTTTTGTTATCTAAAATCCTTAATGGACTTCTACGTTGTAGTTAAGTCCCTTGGGTTATAAAGTACTACTCCATAATTAGACCCCTTGAGTGGTCTAGTTAAACAGATTGATCCAAAAATCTGGTTAGGAACATCATGTGATGATAGCTGAAAGGACTCCTTGGTGGCCTAATTAAAAAGATCATTTGTCGATCTAATTAAAAGGACCCTAAGGTAGTCTAGTCACCCTCATCACAGGTTTGATTTTTCCCCCTAAACATTACAAGACAGACTATGCGGACTGTGCAAGGAATTACGTAATTATGGATGCATACATAATTATGGAATTTAGTGCACAGAAACCACAGCGGCTTTGTCATGTGCCTAGAAGTTAACTCTATTCATTTCCATTTCTGAGGAAGCACCTGTTGAAAATGCCTCCGTTGGTTCATTTTCGTTTCTGAAGATTGTTCGTTGAGGAAATGAATATCCGTTTGATTATCCTTTTCATTTCCATTTCTGAGGAAGCACCCGTTGAAAATGACTCCGTTTGTTCATTTTCGTTTCTGAAGATTGTCCGTTGAGGAAATGAATATCCGTTTGATTATCCTTTTCATTTCCATTTCTGATGAAGCACCTGTTGAAAATGACTCCGTTTGTTCATTTTCGTTTCTGAAGATTGTCCGTTGAGGAAATGAATATCCGTTTGATTATCCTTTTCATTTCCATTTCTGAGGAAGCATCCGTTGAAAATGAATCCGTTTGTTCATTTTCGTTTCTGAAGATTGTCCATTGAGGAAATGAATATCCGTTTGATTATCCTTTTCATTTCCATTTCTGATGAAGCAACCGTTGAAAATGACTCCGTAAGTTCATTTTTTGTTTCTGAAGATTGTCCGTTGAGGAAATGAATATCCGTTTGTTTCTCCTTTTCTTTTCCATTTCTGATGAAGCACCCGTTGAAAATGACTCCGTAAGTTCATTTTCCTTCTGAAGAATGTCCGTTAAGGAAATGACAGGATTATGCCTTACATATCTCTGGTGGTTATTTGACACAAAGTCACAAATAGACTCCTACGAATAAATTTCGGGACGAAATTTCCTAAAGTAGGGGAGACTGTGACACCTGGGTCACTGCGACCATCAAACAAATACCAAGCCAATGAAATATTGTATTTCATACTTGGGATATGTATAAATATGTGTATCTTTTGCACATATAAATTCTTGTTCGATTTCAAGCTCTAAATCGCTTTTTGGAAGGTTATACGCGCACTGATGCGTAAATATAACCAGTTTAAAGCAACGAACACTCCGGAATAGTGAAATAGGCTTAACATACCTTAAATAACCTTTACATAACTTAGAAATAAGTTTTGAAGGCTTTGGTATGGCAAAATCAAGTTAAATCGCTTACAGGGACTAAAGTTGACAAACTGCGAAAGTATGCCAATTTGAACTGTAACAGACATTCCGGAACATGACCATAAGTTAAACATACCATAAACATCCTTTACATAGCTTAGAAATAGGCTTTGAGGTGTTCGGTATGCTAAAATAAACTTTTGGGTCATTCAGGGACTAAAAGTGTCAAAAAGTGCACAAGTTTGCATTTTCGCGCATAACTTACATTCTGAATACATCCGGACATCCAAAAATTTATGTAAGCACTAAAATATTTTATTTTAGTGTTTGGCATAAGAAAAATCCATTCGTCACGCAATTTGGATCGTTTTTCCCGCTTATGCGCATTCCGTCGTAATTAACCGAACAACGCAATCGTACGGCCAAACGAACTGACATCCGGCATATTTTTGAGCATGTTTCATGTTCCCTATACTTTAACATCCTTATAAAGCTTAAAAATGGGTTTGACGGGTGTTAGAAGTGCCAAAACACGACGTTACGTGCACATGGGCCTGTTCTGACAATTTTCAAATTCTGGTCTGCAGGTCCTTGCGCACCTCAACACTCTGAGTGTTGCGGTGCACAAGCAGGGGTCAGATATGCAGAAACTTGTTTAATCTGCTATTAACAGCCTTTAACCCCTCCAAAGGCCAAGGCCAAGTGTCAAACTCTTGTGGTGGGAGCAATATGAGTTACCACAACATTCCGACAAGTGTACGGCTTAGATCGTGCCCCCTTTTCCAAGAAACGATCCTAACGGTGAACCGAAAACTATAAATACCCACCTCCACCCTTCACTTTTCCTCACAAGAATCTGATCTAATGTGCTCTAAGTTGAAACCTTTGTTTCATACCTGAGCTATTTTGATCTAGATTAGCATTCGGGGACCCTTTGTAAGTGTTCCTTCGTTCTTTTATTGTTTTTCGAGTCCGAAAGTCAAACTTTGTTTGACTTTCTGCGTTGACCAGTTTATGGTCTTGTAATCACGATGGTTTTAGTTCTTTGTGACTATGCCTACTGATTACCACGTTGTCTAGGGTCGTAAGGTTAAGCGATCTAATAAATCCGTTTTCCTTCGAACCCGACCCGTTTGCTCGATCTTTAGGATCCGACCAAATACATTAGGTGACCATAGTATATAGGGAATAACCTTCCGAGGTTATACCTTATGGTCGCTTCGTTTAAGTAGTTATATGATAGGTAGTTTATATGCCTTAGGTAAATTACCAAAATACCCTTTTCATGTATAATTGGTAATTAAGCATATGTAACATAACTTTTAACATCTAAACTGATTTGGCAACAATATTAGACATGTTAAGGCATATAATACTTATCGTAGGACTAGTTGGGCGCTCCGAACGCGTTTTACGCGAATGACACGTTAAAGTAGCACAAGCTACCTAAACGGGTTGTAATGGGTCATGAGCACCTAGGTTAGGTTTCATTTAGAATGTAGGCTTTGTTGAACCATACTACATGAGTTTTCATACTCATTTGGTTTGCGAACCCTCATTCTATCCGATCCTCTGATTTAGGTCCGGTTATTAACATAGTTACCTATACTAGGTGCCGTTTGATATCCGTGATCTCTAGCATTGCTTGGTGGTTATCTTAGGACTTCTGAGCAATCTCAAGTGAGTACATAGACCCCTCTTTTACTGTTTTCCAAACGTTTTGGGGTGAAACACATGTGCCTACTTGTTACTTTCATGATTTCCTGTTTTCACATCATATACTTGCTATGTTCGTTAGTACATTTATAGTACATGATTTCAATACATTTTATGCTATGTATGCCCATTGTGTGCATATTTAGTACATCACTTTACAATACATTTCATGCTATGTACGCCCATTGTGTGCATACTTAGTACATTGTTTTACATTGCATTTCTGTTGCATATGCTCATCCAGCATATGAACACATTATACTACATTTTGAACCATTGTAACCATTTGACTATGTGAACCGTCGTAACCCTTTGATTATATGAACCGTTTGTAACTATTGAACCGTGTGAACCAGTTGTATCTGTTGACAGGATTTACATTTGACAATAGACATTTGACTATACATAAACATTTCTACAATTGTTAAACATTTCATCTTGATGGTTTGGTTTGAGTAAGTGATTTAAGTAACGAGGCGTATGTAATATGATACAAGCACGGTGGATACGCCGCTGGTACTTCCTATATATAAGTGTTTGTATGATATCACATATTGTAACGTTATTTGAATCATTTCAATTTGAGACATATAACATTTTATACAAATAACATACTTTTCACAAGACATTGATTTACAAACAACTTATCTTATACAAACTCATCTTACATGGTTATTCATTTAACCATACATTATTATCTTATTTATACATATCATCTGTTCTTATCGTTTTTCAACTGATTTACAAGACAAAGCAAATTACAAGGTTCATGACTAAACATTTTCTCAAACATAAGTCATGAATCCTATTTTCTCAAAACCTATGTATCTCACAGGCATTTTTATGCTGACGTACCTATTTTCACATGTGTTTTCAGGAGATGATGCATAGGACTTATCAAGACATATTTAGGCGGACCTGTGCCTTAGTGACTTAAAACGAGACAAGAACTAGTTAATTTATGTTATGTACTCTTTGGTTCTTGTTTAAAACAATGTAAACTCTCATGTTTGATTAATAAAACGAAACTTTAATTGCCATGGATTTGAAACGATTAATTCTGTCACAACACTCCCCGACGTTTCCGCCACGTTACGTTGTCTCACGTGGTCGGGGTGTGACAGATGCCTAAACATTTTGGGCATGAGACATGCTCAAAAATATGCCGGATGTTGGTTCGTTTGGTCGTACGCTCGCGATGTTCGCTAAATTACGACGGAATGTGCACAAGCGCGAAAAACGATCCAAATTGCGTGACGAATGGATTTTCTCATGCCAAACACTAAAATAAAATATTTTAGTGCTTACATAAATTTTTGGATGTCCGGATGTATTCAGAACGTAAGTTATGCGCGAAAGTGCAAACTTGTGCACTTTTTGACGCTTTTAGTCCCTGATTGACCCAAAAGTTTATTTTAGCACACCGAACCCCTCAAAGCCTATTTCTAAGCTATGTAAAGGATATTTATGGTATGTTTAACTTATGGCCATGTTCCGGAATGTCTGTTACAGTTCAAATTGGCATACTTTCGTAGTTTGTCAACTTTAGTCCCTGTAGACGATTAAACTTGATTTTGCCATACCAAAGCCTTCAAAACTTATTTCTAAGTTATGTAAAGGTTATTTAAGGTATGTTAAGCCTATTTCACTATTCCGGAGTATTCGTTGTATTAAAATGGTTATATTTACGCATCAGTGCACGTATAACCTTCCAGAAAGCGATTTAGAGCTTGAAATCGAAAAAAAATGATATGTGCAAAAGATACACATATTTATACAAATCCCAAGTATGAAATACAATATTTCATTGGCTTGGTATTTGTTTGATGGTCGCAGTGACCCAGGTGTCACAGTCTCCCCTACTTTAGGAAATTTCGTCCCGAAATTTATTCGTAGGAGTCTATCTGTGACTTTGTGTCAAATAACCACCAGAGATATGCAAGGAATAATCATGTCATTTCCTTAACGGACATTCTTCAGAAACGAAAATGAACGGACGGAGTCATTTTCTTCAATGAGTATTCTTCAGAGGTGGAAATGAAGGAATAAACAAACGGGTATTCATTTCCTCAACGAGCAATCTTCAGAAACGAAAATGAACGGACCGAGTCATTTTCCTCAACGAGTATTCTTCAGATGCGGAAATGAAAGAATAAACAAACGGGTATTCATTTCCTCAACGGGCAATCTTCAGAAACGAAAATGAACGGACCGAGTCATTTTCCTCAACGAGTATTCTTCAGATGCGGAAATGAAAGAATAAACAAACGGGTATTCATTTCCTCAACGGACAATCTTCAGAAAACGAAAATGAACAAACGGAGTCATTTTCAACGGGTGCTTCCTCAGAAACGGAAATGAAAAGGATAATCAAACGGATATTCATTTCCTCAACGGAAAATCTTCGGAAACGAAAATGAACAAACGGAGTCATTTTCAACGGGTGCTTCCTCAGAAACGGAAACGAAAAGGATAATCAAACGGATATTCATTTCCTCAATGGACAATCTTTAGAAACGAAAATGAACAAACAGAGTCATTTTCAACGGGTGTTTCCTCAGAAACAGAAATGAATAGAGTTAACTCTAGGCACATGACAAAACTTGTTGTGGTTTCTGTTCACTAAATTCCATAATTATGTATGCATCCATAATTACGTAATTTCTTGCACAGTCCGCACAGTTTGTCTTGTAATGTTTAGGGGAAGAAAATCAAACCTGTGATGAGGGTGACTAGACTACCATAGGGTCCTTTTAATTAGATCGACAGATGATCTTTTTTTTTATTTAGGCAACCAAGGAGTCCTTGCAGCTATTTCATCACATGATGTTCCTAACCAGATTTTTGGATCAATCTGTGACAACCGGTAATTAACGCCTTCTAATTACGCGAGTAACAAAGGTTTAAGCCAATAATAAGTAGTGTTAAGGCACGAATTAACTTAATTAGGCTCTTGGTACGCCTGGGAACGCTGATCGGACGTTACAGTGCGCGTATGAGAATTTTAGTGAAATCTACTGAATATTAAGCGATAACGAACTGACACCGTACAAACTACTGACAACGCTGATAAATACGAAGTTTATACGTAAAACTTATAGTTATGAATGTGGCTTTGCAAAATATTATCCTTTCAATCGACACAAAGCACAAACGTGAACGAAAAGCGCGAAAACAGTAATGCGCCGACAATCAACGATGAAACGGAGGCACCGGACTCGAATTTCTGTCTCGATATTAATATATTAGGATATATTTAGCTTCGTTTTTAAATTTTATTACCCGTAGTTGAAAACGGATCGAAAAACGGGTTAGAAACGACAGACGAAGCAATTTACGCGTTTTAATGCGACGACGATCATGCGCGTTTAAGTACGATATGCTACACAGTTTTTAGCGCTTCGGTTCCAAACACTTTAATTTACGACATTTTACAAAGTTCGGGATTCGAAAACGAGTTTTCAAAAACATATTGGGCCGCACAAAATGGGCTTGTGGGCCTGGGGCCCAAGCCCAATTGGAAGACCTAGTATATAAACACCTTATCTCATCTTTTTGGGTCATTTGAAACCCTAAACACTCCTGCACACACAACCACACCACTGATCTCTCCTTCTTCATCGATTACAGACCCACAACCAGACACCCCTTCATCTCTTTGCCCTTTATCTCCTTCGGTGACCGGAGCCGCACCTCAGGAAACCTCCGGCACCCCTCTTTCTCCGACTTGTTATCTTAGACCCGACACACCCACTTGAAACTTCTTAGAGAGAGAAATCGGAGACAGGAGAGAGAGAGAGAGAGAGATTCGACGAGAGAGAGGGAGGACGGGAGAGAGAAGATCAGCGAGAGAGATGGTGACGACGGCCGGCGAAGCTTCTAGCGGCATAGGTGTCACGACAACAGTGGCAGCAACAGCGATTCGAGCTATTTTCTCCGGTGAGTTTTTGGATTTTTATTCTTCTTTCCTTGTTCGATTAGATCCGACTCGATCCACGTTGTTTAAGCCGTTCTGGTTGTCGTTTCAGGCGAGAATTGATGATAATGATGGCGGTATTATGTTGGTGAAGTCTGGTGACCAGTTTAGCGGCAGTGGTGGTGTTGTTTTGTTCGGGTGTTGGGTTCTTGGTTCGAGCCGTTATAATGTTCCAGATCTATGATACGACTCGGTTCACACTTTCGGTTTGATTTGGGTCTCAGCCTCGGTTCGGTTAACCCGGGTCAGACCCGGTCAACTCAGTGAGTCAACTCAGTAAACGAGTCAACTCAGTTCGGGTCCACGTCAAACCAGTCAACACAGCAGGTTGACTGGTCAATACTGGTCAACTCGGGTCAACGGGTGGTCAACGAAAGTCAACTGGTCAAACCTCAGTCAATGGCAGTCAAATGCGGTCAACTCAGGACCCGGTAAAGTTTAGATGTAGCAAATATTTATTTCGTTAGCTTCGATTTTTAGATTACGCGAACCGAGCTCGAACCATCGTATTATAGTTATTACGTTTAGTGACTTATTACATTTTCAACGTATTTGACGAAAATTATATATATGGTTTATTGAATTGTTGAATTTTGACAAATAACGACAACTTGAGTTGTCTGGGTTATTCCAAAAACATAGGAAACTCTGTCCAATTTTCGTTAAAAATCCGAAATACCAAACATATCTACATTGTATAAGCGACGCCTATCGAAGTATTTTCGCTAAATGAATATAAAGTATATCTATACTTTTGGCGACGTTTTATGAGTTACCAAAACAAAGTTATAATATCTCGACAAAACACGAGCTACTAGTTTAAGAAATTCGCATACTTTTATAAAATAAATATAATTATTTATGTTTATTTTAAACGTCTTTACTCGAAGTATGACACCTTGCCATAAGATACATAACAAACGATATCATTAACCGACTCGATACGATAACAACGAGCTATATATATAATTATCTAAGCTTTTTATTCGTGATGACTAACACGATTTCATAAATCACTCGAAAACTAAGTCGATCTCGAAACTTAGTTTTATCCCGATTATAAACCGGATCAATTAACCATAGAATGGTTATTCTAAAATCAAGATACAACCTTAATAGAATCGTTTAGTTAACGATTCAGTAGAGCTCGGACACGTAGTTTAACTACGTTGTTTTATTAGAAAACTTATACATATTCCTTCGTAGTAATGTCATAGTTGCATGCTAGCTAATTCATTCATGGAATGACACTACGGAAACACACTAAGCTAGCTTTGCACAGGAATATCAAGGTGAGTTCATAACCCCCACTTTTTACTATTTTACATTTTTATAAATGTTTTCGGGGGTGGAAAGACATGCAAGTTTTTTGCAAAAACACAATGTTTCGAGAAACAAAATCATATGTTTCTAAACCATTTCGCAACATGATTTCAACGAACTCAAATGGTTTACGAAAAGGTTTAAGCTAAACTTACCGGTTCTTACAACAAGTACGTATTTACGAAACATGCATGATTTTCATGACTAGGGACGGGAATGTCCAAGTTTCAACAATAGGACTGGGTTGTTCTGTGTACGAAAAACGAGACAACCCAGTGAGTTCATGTCCCTCCTTTCACTGTTTTCAATGTTTTGTTTTCAAAAACATCGAGGGGAAATACATGCTAAAACTATTGGTATGTTAGTCACGGAGTAGATGACATGATCAATGTGCATAAGTAGGGAAACTACATTAGTAACCATTAATCACTTAGTGACCAAGGTGCAAAAGGTGTAGATCTATTGGGCTTGAGGCACGCCCCACTCCTGGTTGGTATACCCTGGAGTGCTTTTGTGATCCCAATGATGACAAAGTGTTCTCGGTTTGGTTATTTGCTTATGGTACATTATGTCAGGGGGCTCGCTACCCACTGATAGATCCTTAACAGACTCCATGAATGAATCAGAGCATACCATGATTACAAGATAACAGAAAACATTTCAATACCAGTTTACAAAGATATCAGAAAACATTTCAATACCGGTTTACAAAGATAACAGAAATCATTTCAATACCAGTTTACAGATACGACAGAAAACATTTCATTACTGGTTTACAAAGTCAACAGTTACATATATCGGTTTATAAACATAGCAGGAAACATTTCGTTACCGATATACAAAGATGACATTTCAAATGCTATGAGATATTAAGATCTCACAAACCGGTTTTTCAAATGCAAGATTACAAGTGTTTTAAAACGCATTTGATACAAAACAAACAAACTATGAACTCGCTCAACTTTATGTTGACTTTTTCGCATGTTCTTTCTCAGGTTTCATTTTCAAAGCTATGGAACGGTTGGAATAGGAGAACCCACGGGATTTCGAGTACTTAGCGGGCGTTCAATTTCTAGAAGTCTTAGCTCAAACACTTCCGCTGTGCAATGAAGATACCAGTCCAGTCACGCCAATGCTCTGATATTTCGGGGTGTGACAGATTGGTATCAGAGCTATAGGTTTCAGCGAATTAGGTTTCTGTAGAGATACCTAGGCTTTAACCTCACTTTGCTCTGGGGACTTAGTTATCAAGAATTGAACACATACAGAACGCCTAAGACTCGAATATGGGTTCCAACCGTTGCCAAGAACAATGAGTCAACTGTTTTGATTTTAAACATGCACAAGAGTTGCGTTTGATACACGATTCACGAAACAGATTCATACATTAAGCAAAACTTTGAAAGTTTTGGATAACATTCAATTAGGACCTTTGGAAAGCTTATGTCGAAACTCATTAAAGGTCCTCACTTAGAAACTGTGACTAACAACTCGGGCAAACACCATTATATTATGTTGTCTATGCTATTCTAATTACCCGAGCAGGTAATCTACGTGGAACGAAACGCTAGTGCGCGAATGTACATGAAACTTAAACTATACGCCAGCGGACGTCGAAGTACATCACACGACTTTCGAGGCAAGGCCTTTGGAAAACATGATTGAGCACGATAACAACGATGCAAATCCCGGCAGCGGGAGAGCTACCAACCGAAATGCGGCACTTTGCCACGTGATCCTGCAAATGACATGAATCTCGCTGAGGTACGTTAGAACAAGATTTCACAATAGTCGGTACTTCGTCTAATGAGACTCATAACTATTGGCGCCGCAAAAGAAGTCACATGTCTCCGCATTCCCCCTACTTCATTTATGGCGATTATGCCATGTACGACATTCCATGGTAATGTCATCTAACACCGGTCATCACACGAAATTCCAGGTAAAGTCCTTACATTTCTTTTGTTGAAATGTCGGCTTCTTGCATATAGTGAGTAGATTTTTGCATTTCTACTCCCCCTAATGGCCATTGCATCACAAAGATTTTATTTCATGATAACGAACACTTAATTGCTTCATTCTTGACAAATTCATATGTTACACATGCGTTGTTCGTTACGCATGTGGCTTCACTCGAAATTGTTGCTTTATCAACGTTCAATATTATTTCGCTATGTCGATTATTGCATTGTGATTTGGATGATTTCATTGTTGCAAAGTGTTGACTTCTTGATATCGAGTCAACGAAACTTGTTGAAACTCGTTTCCTTTTCAAGCTACATACATGGTTTTTCATTGTGGCCATGTCGAAACTTTCTTATTGATACGTGAATTCATTGTTGGATTATATTTCAACCAAGTTCAAAAGTTCAATTGATTGAACTTGCTCTTAATATATATATTCGATTCAAGATTTCATATGATGGATTGAGGCCATCATATTCGAAATAATCCCGAAAAGCACTTCATTTGCTTTGAACCATAACAGGCTTGTTTGGTCTTCGACTTCATTGAATCGTTTCTTTGATCATGATCACCTTGTGGTGACGTTTTTCACTAGCTTGAAGCTTGCGCTAATCTCGTTGCTTACACTATATACGGATTTAATTATTTATCTATTTGTTTATTGATATTAAATCCACTTCGTTAATTATCATATTAAAGCAGTCTTAATACAATCGTGTGTTAAGATAATGGTACACAAATTCATGTCATATTTCGGTGTACCTCTTAACGGTTCTTTTATCATCGATCGGATATTTTGTGATATCTATTGCTCTTTCATTTTCGATCGGAAAACATTATTTATTTGTTTCATTATCCATTGGAAATCTCATGATGTTTGTTTGGAACAAACATTCACATTTACTTCGATGAGCCCTTCATCTGATTTCATACATGGTGATACTTGTTCGGTCACCTCTATTATTGAATTGTTTCATTCAATACGACACCTTGTGGTGTCGGTATAAACTTGTAGCTTGGGCTAATCATGATCGAGCGTTTCATGCAAAACACGGTGATACTTGTTCGGTCACCGCTATTATTGAATTATTCCATTCACTACGACACCTTGTGGCGTCAGTATAAACTTGTAGCTTGTGCTAATCACGACCAGTCGTTTCATGCGAAACTATTTATGCTCTTCGTTTGACACATCGTTTAAATAGTCTTAATGCAAGTATGTAGTAAGACGATGATACACCAGGTTCGGTTGTATTTCGTTTCGGTGTATCCTTACAACTCAATAATGTCAACACGTTGATTTTATTCATTTAACGGTTTGATTGTGATAAATCATTTTTGTGACTCTATTTATTTGAACTTGTTAAATTCGAGTTTCAATCATACAACAACCAACACCAGTTTCCGTTGGTAGTTAATTCTATTGTTTCAAAAATTGATTTGCATATTGTGAACGTTCATTTGGAATTCTATTGGTCGAAATTCCTGTTTTATTGAACCCTATAAACTTGGTTGCATTGGTGATAGTATCACTACGATTCGTTCACTTGACATCGATTTCTAAAACAAACTCAGTTAAACTGTTGGGTTCCTATTGATGCAAAATGTTCTTGCAATCACGTAATCTGAACAAGTTTTGGTTCGATTACACGGTCATTCACTTTTGTGTTATTCGGACTTACCTAGGAACGTCGTAACTCTAAGGAGACAACAAAGTCTAAATTTCGAGGACGAAATTTCTATAACAGGGGGAGAATGTGACAACCGGTAATTAACGGCTTCTAATTACGCGATTAACAAACATTTAAGCCAATAATAAGTAGTGTTAAGGCACGAATTAACTTAATTTGGCTCTTGGTACGCCTGGGAACGCGGATCGGACGTTACAGTGCGCGTATGAGAATTTTAGTGAAATCTACTGAATGTTAAGCGATCACGAACTGACACCGTACAAACTACTGACAACGCTGACAAATACGAAGTTTATACGTAAAACTTATAGTTATGAATGTGGCTTTGCAAAATATTATCCTTTCAATCGACACAAAGCACAAACGTGAACGAAAAGCGCGAAAACAGTAATGCGCCGACAATCAACGATGAAACGGAGGCACCGGACTCGAATTTCTGTCTCGGTATTAATATATTAGGATATATATAGCTTCGTTTTTAAATTTTATTACCCGTAGTTGAAAACGGATCGAAAAACGGGTTAGAAACGACAGACGAAGCAATTTACGCGTTTTAATGCGACGACGATCATGCGCGTTTAAATACGATATGCTACACAGTTTTTAGCGCTTCGGTTCCAAACACTTTAATTTATGACATTTTACAAAGTTCGGGATTCGAAAACGAGTTTTCAAAAACATATTGGGCCGCACAAAATGGGCTTGTGGGCTTGGGGCCCAAGCCCAATCGGAAGACCTAGTATATAAACACCTTATCTCATCTTTTTGGGTCATTTGAAACCCTAAACACTCCTGCGCACACAACCACACCACTGATCTCTCCTTCTTCTTCGATTACAGACCCACAACCAGACACCCCTTCATCTCTTTGCCCTTTATCTCCTCCGGTGACCGGAGCCGCGCCTCAGGCAACCTCCGGCACCCCTCTTTCTCCGACTTGTTATCTTAGACCCAACACACCCACTTGAAACTTCTTAGAGAGAGAAATCGGAGACAGGAGAGAGAGAGAGAGTCGACGAGAGAGAGTCGACGAGAGAGAGGGAGGACGGGAGAGAGAAGATCAGCGAGAGAGATGGTGACGACGGCCGGCGAAGCTTCTGGCGGCGCAGGTGTCACGACAACAGTGGCAGCAACAGCGATTCGAGCTATTTTCTCCGGTGAGTTTTTGGATTTTTATTCTTCTTTCCTTGTTCGATTAGATCCGACTCGATCCACGTTGTTTCAGCCATTCTGGTTGTCGTTTCAGGCGAGAATTGATGATAATGATGGCGGTATTATGTTGGGGAAGTCTGGTGACCAGTTTAGCGGCAGTGGTGGCGTTGTTTTGTTCGGGTGTTGGGTTCTTGGTTCGAGCCGGGTTATAATGTTCCAGATCCATGATACGACTCGGTTCACACTTTCGGTTTGATTTGGGTCTCAGCCTTGGTTCGGTTAACCCGGGCCAGACCCGGTCAACTCAGTGAGTCAACTCAGTAAACGAGTCAGCTCAGTTCGGGTCCACGTCAAACCAGTCAACACAGCAGGTTGACTGGTCAATACTGGTCAACTCGGGTCAACGGGTGGTCAACGAAAGTCAACTGGTCAAACCTCACTCAACGACAGTCA
This sequence comes from Helianthus tuberosus, assembly GCA_030545235.1. Taxonomy (NCBI): domain Eukaryota; kingdom Viridiplantae; phylum Streptophyta; class Magnoliopsida; order Asterales; family Asteraceae; genus Helianthus; species Helianthus tuberosus. The sequence goes on along the minus strand of JARYGA010004676.1, from coordinate 1,995 downwards.
ACTGTCGGGTCAAATGCGGTCAACTCAGGACCCGGTAAAGTTTAGATGTAGCAAATATTTATTTCGTTAGCTTAGATTTTTAGATTACGCGAACCGAGCTCGAACAATCGTATTATAGTTATTACGTTTAGTGACTTATTACATTTTCAACGTATTTGACGAAAATTATATATATGGTTTATTGAATTGTTGAATTTTGACAAATAACGACAACTTGAGTTGTCTGGGTTATTCCAAAAACAGAGGAAACTCTGTCCAATTTTCGTTAAAAATCCGAAATACCAAACATATCTACATTGTATAAGCGACGCCTATCGAAGTATTTTCGCTAAATGAATATAAAGTGTATCTATAATTTTGGCGACGTTTTATGAGTTACCAAAACAAAGTTATAATATCTCGACAAAACACGAGCTACTAGTTTAAGAAATTCGCATACTTTTATAAAATAAATATAATTATTTATATTTATTTTAAACGTCTTTACTCGAAGTATGACACCTTGCCATAAGATACATAACAAACGATATCATTAACCGAGTCGATACGATAACAACGAGCTATATATATAATTATCTACGCTTTTTATTCGCGATGACTAACACGATTTCATAAATCACTCGAAAACTAAGTCGATCTCGAAACTTAGTTTTATCCCGATTATAAACGGGATCAATTAACCATAGAATGGTTATTCTAAAATCAGGATAGCACCTTAATAGAATCATTTAGTTAACGATTCGGTAGAGCTCGGACACGTAGTTTAACTACGTTGTTTTATTAGAAAACTTATACATATTCCTTCGTAGGAATGTCATAGTTGCATGCTAGCTAATTCATTCATGGAATGACACTACGGAAACACACTAAGCTAGCTTTGCACAGGAATATCAAGGTGAGTTCATAACCCCCACTTTTTACTATTTTACATTTTTATATATGTTTTTGGGGGTGGAAAGACATGCAAGTTTGGCAAAAATACAATGTTTCGAGAAACAAAATCATATGTTTCTAAACCATTTCGCAACATGATTTCAACGAACTCAAATGGTTTACGAAAAGGTTTAAGCTAAACTTACCGGTTCTTACAACAAGTACGTATTTACGAAACATGCATGATTTTCATGACTAGGGACGGGAATGTCCAAGTTACAACAATAGGACTGGGTTGTTCTGTGTACGAAAAATGAGACAACCCAGTGAGTTCATGTCCCTCCTTTCACTGTTTTCAATGTTTTGTTTTCAAAAACATCGAGGGGAAATACATGCTAAAACTGTTGGTATGTTAGTTACGGAGTAGATGACATGATCAATGTGCATAAGTAGGGAAACTACATTAGTAACCATTAATCACTTAGTGACCAAGGTGCAAAAGGTGTAGATCTATTGGGCTTGAGGCACGCCCCACTCCTGGTTGGTATACCCTGGAGTGCTTTTGTGATCCCAATGATGACAAAGTGTTCTCGGTTTGGTTATTTGCTTATGGTACATTATGTCAGGGGGCTCGCTACCCACTGATAGATCCTTAACAGACTCCATGAATGAATCAGAGCATACCATGATTACAAGATAACAGAAAACATTTCAATACCGGTTTACAAAGATATCAGAAAACATTTCAATACCGGTTTACAAAGACAACAGAAATCATTTCAATACCAGTTTACAGATACGACAGAAAACATTTCATTACTGGTTTACAAAGTCAACAGTTACATATATCGGTTTATAAACATAGCAGGAAACATTTCGTTACCGATATACAAAGATGACATTTCAAATGCTATGAGATATTAAGATCTCACAAACCGGTTTTTCAAATGCAAGATTACAAGTGTTTTAAAACGCATTTGATACAAAACAAACAAACTATGAACTCGCTCAACTTTATGTTGACTTTTTCGCATGTTCTTTCTCAGGTTGCATTTTCAAAGCTATGGAACGGTTGGAATAGGAGAACCCACGGGATTTCGAGTACTTAGCGGGCGTTCAATT
>JARYGA010004675.1:0-42415 GCA_030545235.1 Helianthus tuberosus | reverse complement strand
TAAAGATTGAGAATCCTAGCCCATTTTTAAAAAAAAATTATTTAATATGTATACATTTTAACAGGTCGACTATTTAAATAAAATAGATAGCATTTCCCCATAACTCCAGATACGACATCGTTCTATCTCCTCCTGAATAAAAGAAAAGCAAAGAAATAAAACAAATTACATTTGTACCATCGGCATGTCGACTAGACAGTGTTTTCAGATCGCGCCACATTTTCACCCACTTCCGCCAAAGATATACTGACGCCATGCATGTCGTTGGGAAAGGCTAAGCATAACCAAAAAAGTTGTTGACACCTATGTCGGCGACGTGTCATCGTTGTTGTCAAGGTATGCCGATAACTTGTAGTGGATGTCGATGCTCATTTCAGGAAGGAACTTTCACCGTGAGCATGCATGCATGCATGTTACGGACGAATTGTCAGCTACTGATAGATCGTGGTTAATGTTTATATGAAAGGAGTGAAAAGTATCTATTATTTATCTATGGATAAGAGAAACTCGACCGCTTCTCTTTTAATTGTATAGGCTTCAACCTGGCTTCTTTTTTATTTGTATAGGCTTCAAACCTCGCTTCTTTATAAAAAAATTTCTTGTGAATTAATTTTTATAATAGTATATAAAATCTTTTCATACAATAACATATCTGGTAAGAAGGAAGAAAGTTTTTTTTTTTTTGTTTTTTGTTAACAAGTGTATAGGATTTACAAAAAGAAACTGTTATATGAAGGGGGTAATAAGATTTTTTTTCCCAAAGTGAATTGGACTTAAAAAGATATATACGATAAAGCGTGTAAAAGAAAATCAAGAGCATATTGTTTTTTTGCGTAAACTTGAAAGGAAAAAAAAACAATTCTTTAATTCTTTGTTTGCATGCACACGACAGCAAAAAAATAATTCTTTAATTCTTTGTTTGCATGCACACGACAGCACCGTTTCTTAGGGTATAAAAGCAACAGCGTACCCCTCTCCAATAATAAGAGGAGTGGAGTAGTTTAAATGTATCAAAAACCCTTTCAACTGTTGATTTCTTAATAAAGGAATTTATTAAGAACCTTGTGAGATCTATACTCTGTCTCCGTGAAACGCTAAGATGAGTGCTTCAAACGCAATTCCATATGATACTAATGTATCCAACTTCGTTTCTGTGAAACTTTCAGGTAGACAAAACTACGTTCTTTGGAAAGCACAAATAGTTTGCTTACTAAAGAGTGTCAATGTGTATGGTATCCTCGATGGCACATTTGTGGGGCCAAGAGATTCTGACAAAGAGACAGAGAAACAATACGACAGTCTTGTCAAAGGCTGGATTTTTGGTTCTCTTAATGAAGTTGTGCTTGAAGAAGTCCACGATCTCAATTCTGCCAAAGATGTTTGGGAAAAATTGCAATCCAACTATGATCCTGAAAAGTATACGCAAGAAGGTATGTCTATATATATTGGAATTAATATGGGTGTGTAAGGCTATAGGGTGTGGTCATGACCCTCATGACCACCATGACACTCCACGTCAGTGTCATGTTACCCACCTCCAATCGACCGTCCAAAACCACTACCCTGAGGGTGTTGTCATGACCCAAACCACTATCCCCTTATTTATTTTAATTTATCTTTGTCTAAAGAAAAAGGAAATTATTTGTTGAAAAATGGAAAGGAGGACCATGATTGCCATGATTTAATCCATGCAAACCATAGTGGATCAACCAAGGGGTGGTGTAGCCTTTCATTCATGATCCTAGGTGGCAAATCATGTCCCAACCATAACCCCACACCCTATAGCCTAAGGGAAGTTGTGGTAACTGAGGGGAAACCTTTTGGGACGAGATCCGGTCATTATGAGTTTGCTAGATCATAATAACTAGTTTTTTACGTCGTGCGTTGCGGCGAAACCAAACTAATGATAATGTAACACGTACGTGTTTTCAATATAAAACATGTTGTTTATAAAAATATAATAATAAACTATTATAATATTAGAAATAATAATAATAAAAATCTGTATATTTTTATAAAAATAATGTTTATAAAACATGTTGTTTAGAAAGCCAAACCATTAGAACCGTTTAGTTTATCATTGTATTGTTTTATTATACAAAATAAAAACTTTATTTTGTGTATAAATTCGTTTTTAACAAAGCTTATAACGAAATGTTGATGGAAAAATCAAGCACAACTACGTACTTAAGTTTTTCGAAAAAAGTTATACATGTAATTTATTAAAGAAGTATCAAATTAGTCGATAAATTAATATATGTTCTAAAAAAGGAAAAAGAATTATTAAAAAAATTGGTAAAGGAAATATGTGGTTTAAAAAAAATAAAAAATAAAAATATGTTAGTAAAAGTAAATATAATAATAAACTATTATAATATTAGAAATAATAATAAAAATCTATATATTTTTATAAAAATAAAATTACTATTTATGACACTTCGTTAACAATATATATATAATATATATATAGTATGTATATAATAGTAAGTATTTTAAATTTATAATTACTTTCATATGTATATATATATATAAATAATATGTATATAATAGTAAGTATTTTAAATTTATAATTACTTTCATATGTATATATATATAGGGGAAGGTTCTATGCAAAACACTAAATATTGCGAGAACACGCAGAACAAAATGAATCGCCTATTTTTTCAATCCTAAAAACCTAAAAAGTAAATGAAAATGTTACAAATGTAAGATTTATTGTTTCTTACACTTGAATTCAAAACAAAATATGGAAAATTTTCACTTTTCTTGTAACCTACAAATATGTAGGTTATGTGTATGTTAAATTAACAACATGTATGTAGACTATGTGTAGATAAGAATAGATAGTCCATTTATGTATATATAATACACATATTAATGTAAGAAACATAAAATTTAAAACATATAAACCTTAAATCCCAAAATTTAGTGTTTTAGGGTTGTTCTTTTTGTTCTCGCAATAATTAATGTTCTGTAATGATCCTTATCCTATATATATATATATATATATATATATATATATATATATATATATATATATGGAAAGGTCCATTTGAGAACCACCTTTATTGAGAGAACCATGAGAACCAATGTAAACACATCAAAAAACCTAACCCCCCACCCCCCATCTCCTAAAAAAACCTAAACCCCCCCCCCCCAACCCCCCACCCAAGCTAAAATGCTAAAACCTAAACCTCCAAAAAACCTACAAAATCTAAAAATATTTAAAAAACACACAGTTTTTTTTTAATATTTTTTATGTAAAAATCGCTATTTTTAGTAGGCAAAATTTTTTTTACATTTTTTTAATAACGAAATATAGCTGTTTTTTTTTTCAAATGAAAACCACTAGTTAAAGTGAAAACCTGAAAACTAACTACAAAAGCATAAAAACATACCAATTTTTTTACCAATTTAAGCTATTTTTTGTATATAAAAAAACTTTTATTCAAAAAATAAAAAAAAAATTGTAGTGCGCATGTGTATTATTACACATGTGCATTACACATTTTTTTTCCGAAAAAAGTTTTTTTTATATATAAAAAATAGCATTTCTAATAAAAAAATGTAAAAAAAAATGGAATGTTTTTTAGGATTTTTTTAGTTAGTTTTAGAGTTTTCGCGTTAAAATGAGTTTTCATTTGAACCTTATATATATATATATATATATATACACGTGTGTATAAAGAGTAATTTACATATATGTAATAAAAGTAAATTCTTTTTTGAGTCCTTGTGTTTTTCTGGTTTTAACAACCTGATCAAATCAAAATATTTTACAAAGTAGCTAATTTTTCTACATTTGGGTCCAAGTTATTAACTCCGTCCACCAAATCAGTTAAATACAAAGGTATTTTAGTCATTCTACATTTAGGTATAACAATTTAAAGCATAAGGTAGTTATAAAATACTTTTACCACCTATCACCACACCATCCCCACTATTGAATCTCCACCACAGCATTATCCCACTACAGCACACAATCACACCACCTCCACCTAACCACCAGCACCTCACCACCCTCACCGTCGGGGATCTTAGTCAGCCATACAAGGAGTATGTTGTGACAGATCTAGCCTTTCTACCTTAGTATTTTGCAGATCCGGCCATGAATCCTGTCGTCACCATGTGAATCTATGACGACTTCATCTTCAAGAGAAGTTTCACCTTCATTTGTGGCCTAAATGGCCTTCGCAGGGGGTTTCACTTTCAATTGTCGCCTAAATGGCCTAAGCAGGGGAAACAGCCACGCCAGGGCTTGATTCAGGCGGATGCACATGCTTAATGGTGGCAACGTTAGGGTTTCAGCGAAATAGGGGGGATCGGGGTTGAGTGAGGGAAGGAGACGGTTTTATGGTTTTCAGAGTACAGGTCGACGGTGGTGGTGCGGTGGGCGTGGTGCACTGGTGGTGATAGGATAGGGTTGGGGGTGGGAGAGAGAGAAAGGTAGGTGTGTGTGCAAGTGTGTGTACATGTTTGTTGACATATATAGTTTATTTATGCATTAAAGAGGAGAGAGAGAGACAATATAGATTTTCTTTAATTATTATTATTTAATGAATTACGGCATTATAGTCTTTTTACAAAAAGTTACCAGACATCTTCGTCTTAATTTTCATATTCTTCTTTACCAACATCTCCCTTGCTTCTCGGTCTACTTGCTTCACCAACATCTTCTTCTTCATTGTTATCATAGATCGGAAGCGAGCGTTCGACATTCTCTCTTGGTGATTGAATTGGTGGGCTCTTATATGCAAACGGATCGAATGCGTTTAGCGGTTCCATGGAATATTTGTATAGGCCGGGTGTGACCATTGTTGGACCGTGTGGTGTGAAAATATTGTGGCGGAAAATTATGTTGGGGTTGGGTGTTGGGAAAAGTCGGTTGTTAAGCTTGGGAGTAAAAAAGTTGAAGTTGAGAGTGTGGTGGATACCTAAGTAGGGGTTGAAATGGTGCACTCAGACCGCTTGAACCGCCTCGCCTCGTTTGCGAGACGTGTCCCTCGGGTTCGAACCCAATCTTCGACTAGTCGAACTTTTTTTCTTGGCATCTCCCTTGTTTTGTTTATCCATGGTGTGTGTGGTTTGTAGTTTGGTTGTGAATCTTTTTGAGTTGTGAGAAAATGAAATGTGAAAGTGGTATTTAAATAAAGAAAATAATTAATTTTTTTTTATAAATAAACGGCTAGATAGCCATTGGAGATTACAACGCTCGAAAAAATGCCTGCTTCTCCATTGGTGACTACTTCCCACTTCCACACATTCACCGCGTGTTATAAGGGGACGTCGGCGGTGTTCCCAAGCGGTGAAAGGGTCACCGAGCACCGTCCCCACTGGTGCCCTGTATCACAGCCCCGACCCCTATCCCGGGAGCGGGCGGCCGTGAGCCAGTTTTGGTGGTATCGGTGTTTATTAATTCGGCAGTGGAAAGTTTCATCAGGACCGTAGTTAGGAAATATTTTTATCAGAGTTAAACACCATAATGTTTGAAATAACTAAATGGGATAAAACCCAAGTTTTTCTGATAATACATTTATAATAAACAATTGGGACAAATTCCGACTTTTATTTGTAATATATTTTATGGGGATAAACCCTAATTATTGAAAACAATTCTCCTTTTTATTTAGATAACTTTTATAGCCACTTTTCTAAGCCTTCAGTGCTCCCCAGCTGGCTTTTATTGGCTTCATACTAAGTTACTTGAAACACGTGTTTAAACATTTTATCAGCAAGAAATACTGGTGAGTGAATCCCAGTTTAATAATAATAGGTTTTATCATTCGCAGTGTTGAGGGCGATCACGCAATTACATTTGTTTACAATTCATACTTTGATTACCACCCACGGTACTGTCAACCTGACTTGTGGTCATGTTACTACTCACAATGTAACAACAAATTTTGTATACAAAACCCCAACATACCGATGATAATCGTATCATTACAAATACTCAATCACTGGTAATATAATGTAAAACATTGAGGTTTTGTAAAACAGTTTACACAAAAAGGAGATTACTAATAAAAAAAGGTTTACAAAAAGAAGGATTACTCACTTTGCTATTTTAGGTATTTCCCTTGTGACTTCCTGGTTATAATCTATTAATTTAAACAATGCGCGTGCGTTAGTATAATAACCCAATTTACATTAGTTTTAACCTCCCCGAGACAGAATTCCAATGGCTACGTCGGGCAGAGCCTCGACAGCCATTACGGAGCACTAGATCAATCGGGCAGCGTATCTAATACGTAACCGGGGTTATAATACTTACAACGAGGCAGAGCTTCGCTTATTAGGGGGGTTATTAGGCTATAGCTTTAGCCTATAGAAAGTTGAGAGGAAAGAAAGAAAATGAACGAGGATGAAATGTTGTCCTCGGTCCTATTTATAGCTGAATTCGGAGTCTGTCGCGCCCCGAGACAGATGAAAGCTTGCCTTTCGCGGCCCGCGAGAGACCACGTGTCTCGTATAGGGTTGATGAGTCACCGGATAGCTTTGACGCGTGTCACGCCACGTGGCATCACCAGAATTCGCCGTCTGTTGCTCGGTCGCGCCCCGCGAAGGATGAAGAGAAGTCTGTCGCGCCCCACGACAGACTATAAATTTTATTTTAATTTGTTATTTATGAATTCAGAGGTTGTTCGGGTTTGTTTCTCGCGTTCGGGGTATATTTTAGGACTTTTAAGGGTGTCTAGATTATTTTAAGGAGTGTTGTTATATCATCCCCACCTTATTTTAAATCTCTTCCTCGAGATTCATGCTACTATATTCCCTTGGAGTTATATCAAGTCTTGTAGTTAGTAAAAATAATGTCAAAGCGTCTTTGGAAGCATCTAGTGGACGAAAGTTCCGAACCACTGTCTTCTGAGCAGAAAACAACTTATCTGGTCTTGAGATAGTGCAAGAATAATAGACAAGATGATTCAAGTTAAAGCAATAGGAGATGATCAAAAGAGTTATGTAGATAACTGATGAAATTCCTTCAAGTAGTTTCGTTGAAAGTTTCTTTATGGAAAGGGTAGTCAGATTTGTTAAAAGAGGGAAGTCAAGTTCCAGTTATGTTGGACCATCTATTAATTAAGTAGAGCTCGTAGCTTATTAGCTACAACTGACAGAAATGATATATGTACGAAATCTTACAAAAACGCTTAGCAGACGAATCCTTAGTGAGATCTTTCTAAGAACATTGAAGAAAATGAGAAACATAAATGTTTCGATTAGTTCCAGGAATTATTAACTGGACGTGATACAATTAAGTTTTACAAGATCAATAGAGACATATGAATTGAATGTAAACGACCTTTAGGGACAATAGGATTCAATATCAAAAGAGAACTTACTTTGTTCGTTTAAAAAGAACTCTGAATCAATAATCTCAATTGAAGATAGAAGTATGAAAAATGATTTGTCAACAATCAAATCAGAAATTAGTGACGTTTATTCAAATGGCAAGAATACACCGGACAATACAAAAGAATTTAGTGTATTAGGGTCTTAATACATAATTGTACTGGAATGATGAGTGAAACAAAATACGTATAAATGGATATGATTAAGGATATTAATTAGCTCAAGCTACAAGTTTATACAGACACCACAAGGTATTGTAATGACTGAAAGAATTCAATGATTTTGGTGACCAAATGAATTCACCATTTTTGAAATTAATTGAAAGTTTCAAATGAAGTGCATCTGGATATTCAAAAGATAGGATGTTCAAAATGAAGAATTAAATGGATATTGTAAGATTAATTTAAAGATGAAAGAAATGTGGGAGGTACGCTGGAATAACAATTTAGGTATCTTTATCTTAATGCAAAATTGTATTAAGACTGGTTTAGGATAATGAACCAATAAAATAGATAAATTCGTACCTCAGGTGTCAAAATGAAATGAGTCCAAGTTTCAAAGAAATCGCCACCGCAAGATGTCGTATTTTAACAAATGATACATTGAATTTGAGGACTTTAAACAAGTTTACTATGATTCAATCAATTAGATTATATCGAATATGATAATCTCAATTCATCATGTGGGATTTGAATTGAATGTATATTGTGAACACGTTCAAACAATTGAGATTGGTTTGGGCATATTCCAACAATGGATATACGTTTTTGATAAGAAATGGTTTCAATGAAAATCTGGTGAGTAACTTTGAAAAGCGATTTTGAAAAGGAAAGGGGTTTTCCAAGAAATTCGTCGACTCGATTATCAAAGGTCAACATTATGTAATCATATAGATTATCAGAATGAGTATAACGAAATATTTATTAAAACATAAGAATAACTGATCTTTTTGAAGTGAATTCATAGGCATGACAAGCAATGCATATATGACATAGGAATTTTGTCAAGAAATGAGACAAATGAGTGTTGACTTTATGACAGAGAAATAAAGACTTATTATTATAAAACTTTGATCGAGATTAAAAGTCAACTTAATACTTTAGTACAGACAAAACGTAAGGGTGCTTATTTTAATAGTTACTATGGTTTCTGGTGTTTATGCGTTCTTCTTAGCTTCATCTGGGTTTCTGTACTCGTTGTCGGGTGCCTTAGATAGTTTTGGGCAGTAGCGACGGAAGTGGCCTGGATCTCCACATTTATAACATACATTGGTTTACCTTCTCCTTCTACATTCTTCCTCTGTATGTCCAGCCTTTTTGCAGTAGTTACAACGGAGTATCTTTTTAGAATGGCGTTTTCTTACGTGCCTTTTGCTGTTGCTGGTAGGCTGTGCGGTTTCTGGTTTCATTCCTTTGTCCTTGGAGGATTTGTTAGAGTAGAATTCCTTATAGGAGTAGCCATCGGTTGTGGTTTCCTTTCGTTTGGAAGATGGAGTTTTGATACGAATATCGTAACTTCCATGGGTACTAGGGTTAGTTTTGAAGTGATGGGTATGCTTACAGTGTATAGTAGGAATCTCGTTTATAGGCACAGAAATCTTAATAGCTTTAATGATCGAGGGTATGGCATTTGATATTGCTTAAGCTATTATATTTTCTATAGTGTTTTTATCCAAAGAATTTTCATTATCAGTCTGAATTTCCTGATCACATACTATTTCCTTTGACATCTGAATTACAAACATGTTCATATATAATTATCACAGAACTAAGCAATTATGCAGGCACAGTTATAGTCATAGCTATCAGTATTACATGTTGGTAGATACATATATGTATATATATATATATATATATATATATATATATTATATTTTAACATTTTCTTTCACTATATATTTTATCAAAATATAAGGAAAATGTATATATTATATGTATTGTTTCTTCCTTTAGTGTAATGGCTTTTCTCTATATTACCTTAATTATATTTCCAGAACTTATGACTGGATAGATATTTAGAAAATAAAGGTAAGAGCTTTATATAAAATTCTGAGATTCTGTGTCATTGACCTATTATTATTCTTTAAAAGGTGGTGCTATTACAAATATCCTTAAGATATTTTCTGAATTAAAGCTAGGTAAAATGGATTTTGAATAAGCATATAGGTTTGCTTCTTTATATAAAAGATTGTCCTTCTATAGAAGATATTTGACTGTAGATACTATCAAGAAAATCGTGTCTTGCATATGTATATATCAATATAAAGTTTTAAATTTTTTTGTAACCCATACATATAATATCAATTCATAGAATTTCAATTTCATAAATAATTTGTATTAGTTATCCCATAATTTTGTTTATTCCTTTATATTAACAAAATAATTTATATTAGATTTATTGAACATAATATTTTGGAATGAAAAGGAAATTCATCAAAAGGAATAAATTTAATAAAGATGTAAATTTTCTGGATTCTTTTTGAACAATTTAAATCTTTAGATGACAGGTTGATTAAACATACTTTTGGACTAAATTCCAAATTTCATTATATCTATTTATTTAAAGAGTCAAAATAGATAATACAAAGTCTGGCATTTCTAAATTTGATTATTAATATCTTAAGTAATAAAGTATTATTCTTATATCAGAATGTATATACATATAATTTAAATATAGTTTAAGAAATGTATTAATCGTCTCAAATGATAAAAATTGTGTCTTCTTGAGATATACATATATTGGACATATTTTAAATCATATAGTTATTTCGTACCAAATGTCTTTGTACGTATCTTTATTACATGGATGAAATATTATTTATAAGATTGATACCATTCATATATATATATATATATATATATATATATATATATATATATATATATATATATATATATATATATATATATATATATATATATCGGACTTACACATGATTTAAGGAATAAGTTTAAGCTATTTCCTGTTGATATATAGGTATTATGTATTAAAATCATTTAATTGCGTAGTACTAGGTTGTTGTACATATTCCTGTTTCATAAATTTCAGTTTTATAAAATATTTCCCATGGTATATGTACATGGGCTTAAATTTTAGAATTGTCAAACTATGGATTACGAACTATAATAACTATTGTTCATAATTTGTATAAATTAAATTAAGGATTATGTTTTATAAAATTCTTTTAATATAATTTTTTATTCAAGAGCCGAAAATTCTATTTAGTTATTGAAAATATTTTTACTCTTCCAAAATTACTATTATTATTATTTTAATAGAATTTAATAGTATTTTAGTTTAGTGTATTATATTAATACCAATGATGACAATAACAGTATACATTAAAAAAATTTCTTAGAGAGCGTTTGTGTATGAAAATTTCTCTTTACATGTTAATTATCATCAATATTGGGTATATATTATTTCTGAATATTACTTAATTTATCAAATTTTGATCAATAATCTACATATTTTTAATAATACGGTAAGAAGTAATAAAGAATTATAAAGTGATTCACAAAGTATTGTAATTATTGTATCTAAATAATGCTGAAACATTATATTTTAACAAAATTAGTATAATTATATGTTTTACCAAAATTTTGACAAATATATATCCTTAAATCGAGTAAAACTTTTTGGATTATATTATAAAATATACTGTGTTCATCGAATAATATTTTATATTATGATATTTCAGTGATATCATATCTAAGGGTATTATTTTATATTTTTGATTAAGATATTAATATCAATAATATTATTATAATTTATTTTGAATTGTATTTACATAAATAGGTGGATATTATATATCACAAAATTGAATATTATTTTATGAATGTATATATTTTCTTTTTATAACCTAACATATTGTAAGATATGATAGGAATTACATATCTTGAGAATTTTAAATGATATAGAATTATTTAGGTATAATACATATTATCTAAATATTTATATCATGATGGTTACAAAGTATCATGTCTGAATTGCATTTATTTTATATTAATATTAAAATATTAATATTAACATTGTATTATGGTTATAAAATTTATACTGCGTTATGTTCCCACATATACATATTGATATGATAGATATATAAGATATCATAAAATTTACCAAGACATGATATTATTAATATAAATATCATTTATATATAACACAGAATAACTGTAAGATACAGATATGGGTAACACTTATTGGGAATTCAAAATTCGTCAAATGGCATAAAAATTATAATAAACATATTAAGATTTTATGTTCACAGGATAACACATAAGATATTAATTTCCTAACACAAATGGTTAAAGGTTTAGGTATTGGAAGAACACCTAAAGGGCTTAAACCAGTGGCATGGCTCTGATTCCACCTTCTGTCACAGACCCCGACCCCTATCCCGGGAGCGGGCGGCCGTGAGCCAGTTTTGATGGTATCGGTGTTTATTAATTCGGCAGTAGAAAGTTTCATCAGAACCGTAGTTAGAAAATATTTTTATCATAGTTAAACACCATAATGTTTGAAATAACTAAATGGGATAAAACCCATGTTTTTCTGATAATACATTTATAATAAACAAGTGGGACAAATTCTGACTTTTATTTGTAATATATTTTACAGAGATAAACCCTAATTATTGAAAACAATTCTCCTTTTTATTTAGATAACTTTTATAGCCAGTTTTCTAAGCCTTCAGTGCTCCCCAGCTGGCTTTTATTGGCTTCATACTAAGTTACCTGAAACATGTGTTTAAAATATTTTATCAGCAAGAAATACTGGTGAGTGAATCCCAGTTTAATGAAAATAGGTTTTATCATTCGCAGTGTTGAGGGCGATCACGCAATTACATTTGTTTCCAATTCATACTTTAATTACCACCCACGGTACTGTCAACCCGACTTGTGGTCATGTTACTACTCACAATGTAATAACAAATTTTGTATACAAAACCCCAACATACCGACGATAATCGTATCATTAAAAATACTCAATCACTGGTAATATAATGTAAAACATTGAGGTTTTGTAAAACAGTTTACACAAAAAGGAGATTACTCATAAAAAAAGGTTTACAAAAACAAGGATTACTCACTTTGCTATTTTAGGTATTTCCCTTGTGACTTCCTGGTTATAATCTATTAATTTAAACAATGCGCATGCGTTAGTATAATAACCCAATTTACATTAGTTATACCCTCCCCGAGATAGAATTCCAATGGCTACGTCGGGCAGAGCCTCGACAGCCATTACGGAGCACTAGATCAATCGGGCAGCGTATCTAATACGTAACCGGGGTTATAATACTTACAACGAGGCAGAGCTTCGCTTATTAGGGGGGTTATTAGGCTATAGCTTTAGCCTATAGAAAGTTGAGAGGAAAGAAAGAAAATTAACGAGGATGAAATGCTGTGCTCGGCCCTATTTATAGTTAAATTCGGAGTCTGTCGCGCCCCGCGACAGATGAAAGCTTGGCTTTCAGGGCCCGCGAGAGACCACGTGTCTCGTATAGGGTTGATGAGTCACCGGATAGCTTTGACGCGTGTCACGCCACGTGGCATCACCAGAATTCGTCGTCTGTTGCTCGGTTGCGCCCCGTGAAGGATGAAGAGAAGTCTGTCGCGCCCCGCGACAGACCATGAATTTTATTTTGATTTGTTATTTATTAATTCAGAGGTTGTTCGGGTTCGTTTCTCGCGTACGGGGTATATTTTAGGACTTTTAAGGGTGTCTAGATTATTTTAAGGAGGGTTGTTATACCCTGTATACTCTTACTTATTATATATGATTTTCAATATATATAATCATAAGTTTACATATATGCAATAACTATTGCATATATGTGTAATAACCAATCTAGATTTACATAAATGTAATCATGAAACTGCAAAATTGTACTAAAATAATTTTAAATATATAAAATAGTAAAATAAAATAATTGGTTGTTAAGAGTTTATATGTGTGTAATCAGTTGCATACTAATTTCCTTATTTTTGGTCAGCTTCAGAAAACTATATAAATTTAAAAATAAAAATCAGCAGAGAAAGTCATAATATGTATATTTATTCTGGCATTTCATAACCGTTTCTGTAAACATTGTCTAACCATGCAAAAACAGAAAATGAAGAAGCACTTCTAAGACATGTAACAGTGAGTGAACCAGTTCCAACAGACTTGGAAATAAAGAAGATAGAAAATGACAAAAAAGCACCACTTATCAGATCACTTATTATAAAGGGGGATTGGCTAGAATTAGAATCCAAGCTAAAAGAAGACAAAGGCCTAGCGGAAAAGGAAATCACTAGTGATGGTCGCACGGTACTTCACATTGCTGTTGGAATGCATCGTAATTATATCGTGGATAAATTGCTTTTAAATGTGAGAAAAGAAGATAAGACACAGACACTTGAAAAGGCAAACTCTGATGGACGCACAGCGCTGCACATTGCGGCCAGTGTTGGCAACACATTTGCAGCAAGGAAGCTTGTTTTTGCAAACAAAGCCTTATTACTAAAGGAAGACAGTAAGGGTGATCGCCCATTGCATAATGCTTATCAAAATATGCATCTTGATACCATCGCATTTTTGCTCCGGTCTGAAAAAGAATATCCGCCTAATGATCACTCTTTTCTTCCTCCTGATGATAAATTTGTGGTCGACCTTCTTGTTAAAGCTGTTTCTGTAAAAAGATACAGTAAGTAGGCGATATATAACGTAAATGTATGGCACAACTATTTCTTTCAATGATGACATTATATTGTTTATGGCTGTAGCTTTAGCAGAAGACTTTATGGACAGATTTCCCCAAGCTGCTTTAAGAAGTGACGATGTACTCATGGCGTTGGCTAAAACCTTTCCGAGGGGGCTAGAAGACTGGGAAGAACTTTTCTATCCATGTATGTTTCTAAATTCTAACTTATGAATTGTTTCAAAAAATTTATTATTCTTTCAGTTTCTTTTGACTAGGCTAGTTGTTTGTTGTTTCATATTTTAGCTTTGAAAAGTACTTTGGAAATGCTGCGTAAAACAGCTTGGGTTACTGTACAGCTATTTGCCTTCCCGGCAACTTTCGTAAATGCCATATGGCCCATATTCGCTAAGCGCCGTGATGCTACTAATGTACACTTCAACAATATTCCTTCTATGCTGTACGTAGTGCTTGTGCTTGTAGTATTTGTAGGTAAACACAACTCAAGAATTTATTGGATATATTTCAACTAAAACTGAACTCTATTTTTTTCAATAATCTTTTTTACATCAATTTTGTGCTTGTGTAGGACCAATTAGCATGCTTGCTTCGGCCTCTGTATTTATTTGCCTCATCGTATTGATCCTTTGTTTCCCATTCCTTCTGCTTTATTACCTCTTGTGGAAGGGCGCGTCTATACTAACATGTAAGAGTATGGAGTAAATTCATTCCTTGCCAATATATTTTTAAATAGCCACTTAAAACTATTGATAGTATTTTTTTAACTAATAATTTCCTTGTTTTTAGTTCTACCCATCAAGAAACTCGAGATCAAAGTTAGTGAAGAGAAAGAAGCAAAAAAATTTCTAAAACTGGTATGTGATAAAATAGACACGGTGAGCTACCCTGGTACACAGCACCCCATTTATGGACGACCAATTGTTGAGGCTGCACGTCAAAATGCTTATGACTTTGTCGAAGAGATTTTATCTAGATTGCCTGTAGCGATTAAGAGTCATGATGAAAGTGAATATGATATTATTCAGTTAGCAATAATGAACCGTTCCGAGAAAGTATACAACCTTATACATGCTATTGATGATGAACATATACATCGGCATAGAAACTTCACAGATTCTTCAAAAAACAATATCTTGCACTTGGCCGGGAGATTGGCCCCTTCATGGGTTCTTAATCAGAGAACAGGTGCAGCACTGCAACTACAACATGAGCTTCAATGGTATGAGGTACATAGTAACGAAACTATTAATCATAACTGAATCGATTATTAGTTTATTTTTTAGTTGCATAATGTGTTAAACCGAATCTATACAGGAAGTGAAGAAACTTGTGTTTCCTACATGTATTACACAAAAGAACAATTTCAAGGAGACACCAGATATGGTTTTCACAAGGGAACATGCCAACTTGCTAAAGGAAGGAGAGAAGTGGATGACAACCACTTCAGAGTCATGTAGCATAATAGCTTCACTAATTATCACAATCGTATTCGCTGCTGCAATTACAGTACCAGGTGGAACAGATCAACAAAAAGGGACCCCCTTGTTCCAAAAGGAACCTGCATTCATTATATTTGCTATATCAGATGCAATCTCACTGTTCGCAGCCAGTACATCGCTACTAGTGTTTTTGTCTATCTTAACGGCACGTTTTGCCGAGAAAGACTTTCTATTCAGTTTGCCTTGGAGATTGTTTATTGGACTATCCTCCTTGTTACTTTCTACAACAACCATGATGGTAGCGTTTAGTGCAACCTTGTTCCTTGTCTTTTGTGACAAAAAACTATGGATGCTTGCTCCGATATGCGGATTAGCTCTCATTCCCATTGTTGTCTTTGTTTGGCTACAATTCCCCCTCATGGTAGATCTTTTCAGCTCAACATATATACCACTCTTTGGCAAAGAAAAGAAAGTCACATTTAAAACTGTAATCAGCAGGACATACAAGATTATGAAGTTAGTTACCCATGATTATCCCATTATATGAAGTTAGTCTGTATCTTTAAATCATTATTACATTGTAATGAAAGGTAGTAGAGTGATAAAATAAACATTTTGTTATTGAAACTCGTGACATTCGTGTCTATTCATGTCATGTGTTGTACCTTCAACTTCTTAAATTTTGCATGTTAAGTATCAAAATCATCTAGTTACTATATATTTAGCAAACTTGTAGTTTCCATATTATTAAATCATATCTGTACACAATGATATTAGGAGGTAGTAATATGTAAATAGGTTAACATATATAACCTTCCATGTAAATATTATTTATAATACAACTAGAACATAGACCCATCTACGTTGCGGCGCGGGCGAGGAAAAAAGAAACACGAATCACATTCAATACATAACCGCATTCAAATATGAAAAACACAAACATTGCAGCCTTTTTATACTTCAGGTAAGCCACTAACTACAATCATCTTAAATATCACCTAGAATACATAGGAGAAAATATACATAAGGAATAGTTTAGCATCACAATTGACATTTGAATTGAGAAAATAACACTCAAAAAGACCATGGCATTGTCTAAATGTTGACCCAAATGATGTCTTGGTTTAGCATAGCCCAAGTCAAAACAAAATTATAGCATTGTCTAAATATTTTGTAAAAGTAATATAACCCAAGTGTTTTCAAAGACTTATGAACCTATTAGAATGGGGACAACCCTTGGGATCATGGTTTATAAACATTCATCTGGAGGTTAAGATACTTATACATTCTTCTTAGGTTGCCCAGGTAGGGATGTAAATTTTTGACAGGACCTGATCCTTGTCACACCCTAACCAAGGACGGAAACATTGGAGTGAGACGAAAACGAGATTGCAAGAGATTTCATAATGGCTAATTATGACAAGTATTTAAAAAATAAAATTTTCATTTCATTGCTAACGGTTCAAGTACATGAGTTGGAAATAAAAGTACAACAAGGTAACATAATGACTAAAATACTAAACATAAATTAAAGTTTGGTGCGTTTCTAGTCCTTCCTACTAGATCCTTTTCAACGCGTCATGATCACAATCCCGCAATACATATTAAAGTAACATGTCAACACATAAAGTATTGGCGAGCATACAAGTTTTAGTGTACTAGCATATGTATAAAAGAGTTTATCGAGATCCGCATGGAAATAACGTATACGAAGGCATAACACGACATAACTAATATGCATCACCTACTTGTCAACCCAAAGATTCCCATTCGCGTAATCTTGTTGTCGCAACGACAAGACCGTTTTTTATGACAAAGTATTATTCAAGAATGGTGAAGTATTGAAAATACATCCATTTATCATGTATAGTTTGTATATATTTTGTTTCGTTTTTGTCGGTTTTTAGGTTAGAATTAGTTTCTATTTGTAGTTTGGTTAATTGCAGGTCTCGGTTCCTGGAAATGATGAAAAACACAGAAAATATGATAAGTGACGAGAAGCAAAGAGAACCGGACGAAACGCAGCTGCACGGAAATCGAGAAAACGAAGACCCGCTAGAAAAAGGCCATGTCGTGCCATGTCACCACATCCTGGCATCCCCTTTGCGTGACGCTACAAATTAAATAATAATAAAAGTCAAATCAAGCACCGCTCTACGCGACGCTATTGGAAGATCCCCTTCGCGTGACGCGAAGGGGTTGTTTGTCGCGGGCAGAGTTGTCTTAGTGCTGGATTCCTTGATGAAAACATATATAAACATAATTTTTAAACAAGTCCAACCCTAGTTACGAATTTAGCTGATCTTGGATGAATTCGGAGCTTTTTCAGAGATTTTGAAGCATCGGTTGAAGGTTGGAAGCTCGAGGGAACATCCGGGTCGCGATTTAATCATCCGATTCACTTGCTCTTTACTTTTGATTATTAATCCTGATTTCGTTCTTTGAAATTACTCTTGTTTTGTGCTTGATTATGAACATGTTAGGCTAAATACTTTGTACTGTCTAGATTAGATGAATGGTTTCATAAAGTTTTGATTTTTATGGATGTTTAATTAGTTATTGGATTGTTTATGAAAGTAGTCGATTTGGTTATTGGTTTGATGTATCTGCATGCTTAGTTTTGTTTGATTATCGTTTATTGCTTCGTGTGAGTCTTGGTGGATGTTTTGATTGTCGTTTATTGCTTCGTGTGAGTCTTGGTGGATGTCTTTCACATAATAGGTTCATGCTAGATTATAATATTATTTTGTAATCTTTTGGGTTAATTGACCAATACACCTTAAAAGCAGTAATTGATAGTTAGATAAATCTATGTGTTCTACTAATCTCTATAGCTGTGAGGTACGAGATTATTGTCAGGTCTAAGTCAGTAAATTACTAGGTAGGGTCTTCATGAGGAATCTGAACTAGTTTCCTCACTGACCGTTGTCTAACAATTCAAATTGAGAACCCAAGTTTATCCTAGGTTTATAGCATGTGACGTGACAACCGAAATTTCCATTTAATAATTACGTGCTAAACAAACGTTAAGACGATTAAAACAGTGTTTTAAGACATAAATTAACTTAAATAGGCCTTTGGTACACCTAGGAACGCCTATCCGTCTTTACAGTACGCGAATGGTGGTTTGCGGGAAAGCTGCTGAACGTTAAACGGTAACGAACTGACACCGGATGAAATACTGACAATGCCGAAAAATATGAGTTTTATATGTATATTTAATACACATGAATTTGGTTTTGCAAAATTACTCTGTTTCCGAACCCACAAAACACATACGTGAATTAAAAACGCGATTGTAGGAGCACACCTGCAACGAAACGGAAGCATCAGACTCATGTATCACCTTAAAAACTAAAATATTATGATATATTTAGCTTTGTAATCAAGTTTTAATATTCGCAGTCGAAATCAGATCGAAAAACGGATTAGGAACGACAATCGAAAATTTTACGCGATTTTAACACAACCGACAAACGAACGCGTTAAACGTCGACTACCGACACTACTTTACATACTTATGACCCTAAAATTTTATTCTACAACATTATACGAAGTTCGGGTTAGAAAACGGGCCTTAAAAAGGCTATTGGGCCACACAAACGACTAAAAACAAGGCAATGGGCCTTGGGTCCAAATCCACTAAAAACCCTAGGTATAAAAGCTTACTAAACCCAAATCCTCTCATTTCTCACCACAACCTTATCCATACACACACCCACACTGTGTGCTTTCTCTTTCTTTTCTAAAACTGCGGCGACCGGAGCCAGCCGATCAACGGCGGAGCTCCAGCGGAGCCGGCGACGGTGTGCGGTGGAAGACGGTGGGCCGACAACTTTCCAGCGAGGGTTTCCGGTGGCGGCGCCGCCGCATACGTCGGTGACGGTAGTATTTCGCGGCGGAACAAAGGTGCACCCCACTAAATCGGACCTCCCAAACTCGTTTCCGGTGTCAGTTTTTCCATACGAGCAACGACGGTGGCAATATCGTGTCCGACAGCCGTGGTTTTCGGGTAAACCCTTCAACACCCTCTTTTCCCTTTTAGATTTTTCTAGATCTGAATTACTCCGGTCGGTGCATGCCGTTTCAGGTAAGGGAGGTGGTAGTTCCGTCAAAAAAATTGATGTCGTGGTGTCGTTGGTGGTCGGCGGCGGCGCATAGCCGCAGGAGTTAACGGCGGCAGTGGGGGTGATTATGTTTGGTTGTTCAGTTTCGGGTTAGGTCAACTTTAGTCAACGGCTCATTTTGGGTTCGGGTCAAACCTGTTCAAGGCTTGTCAACTTGAGTCAAAGGCAGTCAACGAAGTCAGATTTGGTTCGGGTACGGTTCGGGTCAACTACGGGTCAACTTGTTTCGATTCTGGTTTCGGTCAACAAAGTCAAACGCAGTCAAAGTGGGCAAACTGGTCAACTGCCGGTCAACTACGGTCAACTCAGTCAACACGGTCAACTCAAGTCGACCGGTCAACGCGAGACATGGTAAAATAATAACGACGCAATTTACGTTTTATTGTTTATTTTAATGATACCTTAACGCGAAACCGAGCTCAAACCACCAAATGGGTAAGAAAACGGTGGCCGAATGCAATGAATTGTTTGAGAGTTTCGCACATTCTGACCCTAACAACGATCTACCACCAGGAATTCCATTCCTGTGTCTAGTACTTCCTTAACTGCTCGAGGAATACAACAAGTTATCTTGGAAACAATGGTAGCCTTCAAGAGTTAACAACTAAGGTTGATAAGTGTGAGGTTTGTAGGGGAGGTCACGGTACAATCAAGTGTCCGATGCTCACTCAGGAGCAAGTTGAGTTTATTACTGGTCAAAACCGAAGTCCCACTAACCCTTTTAATAATAATAACTCCAACTATAGTTCTAATTGGCATAATAATAATAATAACACTTTCTGTTCTTCCGGTAACCCCCTGGTTTCCAGTTAGGTCAAAATTAAAACAGGGGGCAGGGTCAATTCTATAGTGGGGTTCAGGTACTCAGGGTCAGTTTTCTAGTGGGGGTTCGCAGGGTCAGTTCAACACAAGGGGTTCAAATAGGCAGTTCAGTAGTGGATGGTCAAACAGTCAAGGTTCAAACAATCAAGACTTGGGTAGTGGTCTAGATGAAACGAAATCTATGTTGTCCCAGTTACTTGTTAAGGAACAAAATACGCAAAAACCCTAGAAGAACACGCTGATGTGCTAAAAGTAGTTTAATAAAAACAACTCAAATTAACCTAATTCGAGACTCTAAGTAATACTCTAGACTCACTAAGACACACTAAACTACTAACCGGCAAGTGTACCGATCGACTCTAGTATAGCGAAGGGGTTGTTTGTCGCGGGCAAAGTTGTCTTGGTGCTGGATTCCTTGATGAAAACATATATAAACATAATTTTTAAACAAGTCCAACCCTAGTAACGAATTTAGCTGATCTTGGATGAATTCGGAGCTTTTTCAGCGATTTTGAAGCATCGGTTGAAGGTTGGAAGCTCGAGGGAACATCCGGGTCGCGATTTAATCATCCGGTTCACTTGTTCTTTACTTTTGATTATTAATCATGTTTTCGTTCTTTGAAATTACTCTTATTTTGTGCTTGATTATGAACATGTTAGGCTAAATACTTTGTACTGTCTAGATTGGATGAATGGTTTGATAAAGTTTTGATTTTTATGGATGTTTAATTAGTTATTGGATTGTTTATGAAAGTAGTCGATTTGGTTATTGGTTTGATGTATCTGCATGCTTAGTTTTGTTTGATTGTCGTTTATTGCTTCGTGTGAGTCTTGGTAGATGTTTTGATTGTCGTTTATTGCTTCGTGTGAGTCTTGGTGGATGTCTTTCACATAATAGGTTCATGCTAGATTATAATATTGTTTTGTAATCTTTTGGGATAATTGGCCAATACACCTTAAAAGCAGTAATTGATAGTTAGATAAATCTATGTGTTCTACTAATCTCTATAGTTGTGAGGTGCGAGATTATTGTCAGGTCTAAGTCAGTAAATCACTAGGTAGGGTCTTCACGAGAAGTCTGAACTAGTTTCCCTACTGACCATTGTCTAACAATTAAAATTGAGAACCCAAGTTTATCCTAGGTTTATAGCATGTGATGTGACAACCATAAACTTTCAGTTCATAATTACACACCAAACAAACGTTAAGACGATTAAAACAGTGTTTTAAGACACAAATTAACTTAAATAGGCCTTTGGTACACCTAGGAACGCCTATCCGGCTTTACAGTACGCGAATGGTGGTTTATGGGAAAGTTGTTGAACGTTAAACGGTAACGAACTGAAACCGGATGAAATACTGACAATGCCGACAAATATGAGTTTTATATGTATATTTTATAAACATGAATTTGGTTTTGCAAAATTATTCTGCTTCCGAACCCACAAAACGCATATGTGAATGAAAAACGCGACTGTAGGAGCGCACCTGCAATGAAACGGAAGCATCAGACTCGTGTATCACCTTAAAAACTGAAATATTATGATATATTTAGCTTTTTAATCAAGTTTTAATATTCACAGTCGAAATCAGATCGAAGAATGGATTAGGAACGACAACCGAAACATTTTACGCAATTTTCACACAACCGACGAATGAACGCGTTAAACGTCGACTACCGACACTACTTTACATACTTATGACCCTAAAATTTTATTCTACAACATTATACGAAGTTCGGGTTAGAAAACGGGCCTTGAAAACCCTATTGGGCCGCACAAACGACTAGAAACAAGGAAATGGGCCTTGGGTCCAAATCCACTAAAAACCCTAGGTATAAAAGCTTCCTAAACCCAAAATCCTCTCATTTCTCGCCACAACCTTATACATACACCAGAACTACGACGACCGGAGCCAGCCGACCAACGGCGGAGCTCCAGCGGAGCCGGCGACGGTGCGCGGTGGAAGACAGTGGGCCGGCAACTTTCCAGCGAGGGTTTCCGGTGTTGGCTCCGCCGCATACATCGGTGACTGTGGTATTTCGCGGTGGAATAAAGGTGTACCCCACTAAATCGGACCTCCCAAACTCGTTTCCGGCGTCACTTTTTCCATACGAGCAACGACGGTGGCAATATCGAGTCCGGCAGCCGTGGTTTTCAGGTAAAACCATCAACACCCTCTTTTCCCTTTCAGATTTTTCTAGATCTGAATTACTCCGGCCGGTGCATGTCGTTTCAGGTAAGGGAGGTGGTAGTTCCGGCAAAAAAAGTGATGTCGTGGTGTTGTTTGTGGTCTACGGCGGAGCATAGCCGCCGGAGTTAACGGCGGCAGTGGTGGTGATTATGTTTGGTTTTTCAGTTTTGGGTTCGGTCAACTTTAGTCAACGGCTCATTTTGGGTTCGGGTCAAACCTGGTCAAGGCTAGTCAACTTGAGTCAAAGGCAGTTAACGAAGTCAGATTTGGTTCGGGTACGGTTCGGGTCAACTACGGGTCAACTTGTTTCTATTCCGGTTTCGGTCAACAAAGTCAAACTCAGTCAAAGTGGCCAAACTGGTCAACTGCTGCTCAACTGCGGTCAACTCAAGTTAACCGGTCAACGCGAGACTTGGTAAAATAATAACGACGCAATTTACGTTTTATTTTTATTTTAATGATACTTAACGCGAAACCGAGCTCAAACTGACCGACTAGTAAACGATAAATATTTTTCGAGTAAATTATAAAGATTACTTGAACTCGTGCAATGAATTTCGTATATAAATCGTGTGTATATTATTTAAAAACCGAACCAACACACCGTTGCATACTATGTATGTATGTATGTATGTATGTATGTATGTATATTGGACCTTATACGCGACAAATTACAATGTTTTAAAGTTACGATAGAATATCATATATATATATATATATATTGTTACATGGATTGTTGTGTTTTGAAATTTTATCGACAACTTGCATTGTCAGGACCGTCCAAAAACAGAAGAAACTCTGTCCGTTTTTTGTAAAAATCCATAACATGAAGCGTGTTTTATTATAAAAACGAAACCTATCGGATTCAGAGTATTTTATAAAATAAATATAAGTGTATATTTATTTTCAACGACTCTTTATAACTCGCAAAATAAGTCCATAACATTTCAACCAACGTGGTTTATAAGTCAACCGGACTCGGAAATTATGTAAAATAAATATAATTATCTATATTAATTTCAACGTCTAGAACTCGGAAACCTTATGTAAAATAAATGTAATTAGCTACATTTATTTCCAACATTCACGACTCAAGAAACTTTATAAAATAAATATAATTATTTATACTTATTTCAAACATTTAAAAGAAATCCGACGTGTTACCGTATGATCTTCACCTATTATTAACCAAGTCATCTGTTTACAAACAAACGAGAGTCAATTATATTAAACAAACAACTATGTTATTATTTCAATAATTATCCACGAGATGCAGGATTGTTATTTCGGCTACACGACATTTACATACATATATCTATATTTATTTCAACATCTAGAACTCGGAAACCTTTTTAATCTAAAGGGTCAAACGAGCTTAAATGCACGAAAGGAGAAAAATAACAGCAAAAACCAACATAAAATACAATGAAGAAGGATTGACGCAACTCGCCAAGCCCCAACCACATCCAAACCATGGAAATAACAAAATCAGAAGATTTGGCACGGGGTCGTGCCCACCAGGCATGGGTCGTGCCCAGTGAGAATTCTCTGCAGAAGAAAAAGACAACAACAAAAGACAAATCAGAAGATCAACACAGGGCCGTGCTAAGGCAACACGGGGCATGGTCAACTCTAAGATTTGCAGAGTCTGAGATAGTACAACAAGTACATTGGCCACGGGCCGTGCCATTGACAGACGGGGCTGTGTTAGTACTAAGTCTGACATTGCAGTTAATGAAGAGGAGAGAGACTGAAGGCCACGGGGCTGTGCCAGGTGGGCACGAGCCGTGTTGGACGTTCTGATTTCAGCTATAAATACGGGTGCTTGGTTTCATTCCAATCCATCCCTTGGCAAACCACTTCTCTCTCACTTGCCACTAATCCACCACCAATACAACACCATCATCCACCACCATCATCCATCTTCCATCATTTAGAGTGTGTAGTAGTCTCGGGATCCAAGATCGATCGTAATAGTTCTTGTCAAACAAATGCTTGGCTAAACTCTTACAACACTTGGTGAAGACAAATCTTTTATGTATAACTTTTTTATTTCCAATCTTTGGCTCCTTTTTAATTGGGTATGTATTAGTGACTTTGTTGGTACACTAAAGTGGACGCGACTCGACTCGGTTCGACTTGGTTCGGTTCGACCCGGTTAGGTTCGGCTCAAGCCCGACGCCACGACATTCCTCCGTCGTGTGTCCCAGAGTTCGTCACGCGAAGCACGGAGAGCCGAGAACCGTTCCCGCTTGACACATCATCATGACATCATCATGATGATGTCATGATGATGTCACCATGTTGACTTTGCTTACAAAATTGAAGATTATGGAACATGTACGTGCATGTGAATTTTAGTTTGGTCCAATCAGCATGTTTGGGCCACTACACATGGGCCGAACCTATAACCAATCGCACAAGTCAAGCAGTTGGAACATTGGTGTTATACGTCTGTGTCGAAGGTTGGGCAATCGAAAGATTGTTTCTATTCTTGGATGAGCTCGAAAGATATCCCACGAAGGATACTGATGGACTTCGAAGGATATGTCATCCTTCGAAGCATATGTGGATCCTTCGATGGTTGCATGATCGAAGGATGATGTTTCGATCGGTAATTCTGATCCTTCGACACGACGTGCTGTGATGGATATAAATATCCATGTAGTGTGTGAGAACCGCAGGTAGAAAACTAGAGAGAGAGTGTAGTGAGAGAAAGTTCCGGTGAGCTTTGTATTTGTCAAATATTGTACCGAAACTTTGTCGAAATCAATACACGTAACTGTTAATCGTTGATATCTTTACGTATTGTTCACCTTCTCGATCTCGGTTTGCATCTCCGGTTGGATTCCGCACAACCGGGTGTGTTCGATAACAAGGATTAGGCGACTAGATCCTCCTAGCCGGACCTACAAGTGGTATCAGAGCCTTGGCTCTTCTCCTTGTTAAAACCGAGCTGTTTTCGGTGTGTTTTTCAGGTTTTTGAAGTTTATTTATTCTTGAAAAATTCTGTTTAAAGCTTCAAAAATCCTCGTTTTCTGCTAAAAGTTCTTATAAAACCATCTTATTTTTCATTTTCACATATTTAAAGTTGGTTTTTAGTGAAGTTACGGGCAAAAACGGGTTTCAGAAATTTGTCGGTTCACCGGAAAACTCTTTAGTTTACCGGAAAATTTAAATTTGCTGGGTTGTGTCTTCATTTCTTCAACCAAGTTTCAAGTGTTCTTCATAAAATCAACTCTTTTGATCTTGGTCAATTATTTTTGAAAGTGTTAATGCATTGAAAATTGTTATTGGATTATAATAGTACAAATCATATCATGGTTGGTGAATTGATCATACTTTGAGCCGAAAGTGGGAGTACTGTGTCAGGTGGTTACAAAGTCAATGTGTTAGATCACACAAGGTGTTTAGGTCATCTTTCGATCAGGGAAGCTTCGATAGATAACTATCTTTCGAACAATCCTTCTAAGTTGTGAATCTTGTCCTTCGATCCAGGAAATCTATGCGAAGGATATATATTCGAAAGATAAGGATATACATTCGAAAGATAAGGATCTTTCAAATTGTGAATCTTTCAAATTTGTGAATCTTTCGAAATATTGATCTTTCGAAATATTGATCCTTCGAAAATATTGATCTTTCGAAATATTGATCCTTCGAAAATATTGATCTTTCGAAATATTGATCCTTCGAAAATATTAATCTTTCGAAATATTGATCCTTCGAAAATATTGATCCTTCGAAAATATTGATCTTTCGAAATATTGATCCTTCGAAAATATTGATCCTTCGAAAATATTGATCCTTCGAAAATCTCTTCTGTTTAATTTTAACAAGTTTCTGTTTGTCTTGTTCTTCGAGCTTGGATCTTTCGGCTGGTCACTTATAACCTTTTAGTTGTTTTGAGTATTATTTTCTGAATTCATTTTATCAAAAATGAATCCAATTTGGGGTACTCCGATAAATACGGATATGTATTATGGAACTCCGTCTCCGGATACAGCTTCCTCAAGACCAACGGCGTTTGTCACAATCACAAATTGTTTTGGCACTCCAATCCAAGTTCCGGTCCCTCCAAAAACAGACATGTATGGAAATTCGCTTGAACCAGTCCCTCAATCAGTACCACAACAACAAATCCAACGACCTCTCAGACCAACTGATATGTTTGGAAATCCATTACCAGTTCGATCCTCCGGAACAACAGACATGTATGGGAATCCACTTCCTCCTCAATCTACCAGAACAACAGATATGTACGGAAATCCGCTTCAACCAGTTCCTCCAACAGTTGCCTCACAGTGCCATCCTTCTACGGTAGCACCATCATCTCTTGATACAAGGAACTGTAGTCAGACAAAAACGGCGTTGTATGCTGAAATTGTCAAAGATGCCAGCAATGGTGAATCCTCGGGAAATAATGACAGTTCTGAACATGACAGTAGTTCAGATGAAGATGTTTCAACTTCAGTTGAGGATGATACACCTTCAAGTTCAAGCGAGGATGGATCTGAATATGAATCATCAAGGGAGGTTGTTGATTCTAATGCAGAAAGGTCAACATCTAAGAGTGATTCCAGTCAGGTATGTGTCGATGAACCCACTGCTGTTAGTTGTGGTAACTGTGATAGTTTGCGTGTTAAATGTGCTGATTTAGAGGCAAACATGTGTGAGTTGCAAGCCAAACATGATGTTTTACAAGCTAGTTTGTTTGACTTGCAAGACAAACATGTTTCATTGAATGATAAGTGGTGTGAGTTGCAGAGCAAACACGAGGCTTTGCAAGAGAAATATGATGTGACATTCATCCACAATCAGAAATTAACCGTGGATCTTTCTAAGTGCACAGAAGCCAACATGTTTTATGAAAACCATGAAAAGGAATTTAAAACGATGATTGAAACTTTAAGGAAAGATAAAACTGAGTTAACAAAAATGGTTTCAAGAAAACAAACTGACATCAATTTGTATATAACTCGTCTTGAGATAATGCAAAAAGAGATGGCTTGTGTTAAAACTGAAAGTGAGGCGATCCGACTTAAGTTAGACAGCTATTTAAGCTCTAGCTATGTGTTAGATCACATCATTGATGTTCAGAAAGAGAAAAAGGATGTCACATGCATTGGATATAAGCAATGTCCACCACCGGTTAGACACAACTACGATGCACTGCCTGATGAGGAATATAGAACTCACTTTGAGCCATCTGTTCCTCTAGATGTTAATGAATTTGCTACAGGGATCGGATATAAGAAAGAAGTATCGTCAGATTCAGATGTGTCAGCAGATACCTTTGTAACTGTTGAACCGAATCAGGATCCTCCAGTTGTGATTGAGGATACTGATTCTTCTGATGATGAATCTGATGATACTGATTCAGCAAAGTCTGATGCGGTAATCAAAGAAGAGGACATACCCCTTGAGAATCACATTCTGTGTGATCCTCCTGCAAAACCCGCTAAGACTGTTGCAATTAAGTCCTCGTCTGAGAAAGAGTCGGAGAGTGTGGATTTGCTGTACACTCTTGTTGGTGATAATAAAATCTATTCAGACAAAGATTTTCCTATTAAGAATGTTAATCAATCATTAATTAGCAAAGTCTTTGAAAATTCAACAAGTAAGTTTTTGGGAAAGACAGGACCACATGTTACTGTTACACAGTGTCCTCCTATCCCAAAGGCTGAAGTTAGAAAACAATTTGGGAACAAGAAATTACCAACAGTGCAAGCACAGCAAAATCATACCAAATCCAAAGGTAAGACACCGACTCAGAGTCAAAGGAAGCCGAATCAGAAGAAGAAGAAGAATGTGAACTTTGTGGAATCGAAGGGAACGGACAAAATTGAAAAATTTGCAAATCAATCTAACTTAGATTTTGTCCAGAAAGTAACAGTGATGAAAAGGAATGAACCAAATAGTTCAAAACCTAGTACCTCGAGATCACAAAGTTCATCATCATCGGCAAGACGATCACATGATACTTCGGGGTTTGTTGAACGAAGATCATGTTTTGAATGTGGTACAATTGGACACATAGTTCGAAACTGTCCGTATCTTCATAAGTTGAAAGCAAAAGTCGATGCCCCCCATGGTAACAGTTACCATAAAAGATTTGTTTCACCAAAACAGGACCCTCGTCTTGTTAAACAACAAGAAGTGAAACAGAGAAAGAAACAACGGAAAAATGTTGAAAAGGTTTCAAAACCGAACGTTGTCCAAACAAAATCTGTTGAATCAAATGTTAAACTTGAAAACCAAAAACAGATTTGGAAACCAAAATTGGAAATTGTTTCAGGGGGAGCCACATCAATTCCGAATCATCGGGAAATGGATGTCACAATTCTCGATGATGACGGACGACCCAAGTCTGTGAAGGCTTGGGTCCCCCTCTCCAACTAATCTCTGAATGAGTGTGTAGGATGTTCCAGGAGGAACTATTGATAGTCTTAGGATTGTTGATAGTGGAGCGTCCATGCACAAGATCGGCGACACCAGGCTCCGAAATATTGTTACATTTAGGAGAATTTTGTTGCCATTGATGGAGAGAGGAGAAAAGAAGACAAAAATGTCTGATGAAAGAATGTTGTTGAATGAAATTAAAAAAAAAAATCGACATGATGAGATATGTACCAAAATTTGGTTGTTATGGTTTTTGATCGGGTCCTCAGGAAAAGATTCCAATGAAAAGTACGCGCCTGTAGCACGTCTGAAGCTTTTTCGAAGACACATGGATTTTTCTTCCACAAGAAGTTCAAAGTCCACAAGATGAACGTGTAAGGTACTTTTCTCCACGGTGCGATTGAAGAGAATGTGTTTGTTGATCAAACCAACCGGGTGTGCGGATGCCTTGGCGTGGATTGAACAACCGCACACTACTTCTCAAGAGAAAGATAAAGACCTTCGCTGGTGCAATGTGGAAGACCAGCCGGACCCAAAGGTTTATGATCTTGTTGCTGTCAAGAGATTTCTCAGTAGCTACAAAAATCGTCTTTGAAATCCACACCGGGTGGATATCCAGTTTGGGAGAACACTCAAATTTCTTGCAATGCACGAAGCAGTTGCAGGATACGGTTTTAAATTTCTAATCTCTCCTATACTTGTCGATGTTTAAGCTGCTTTATGAATTATTATCATCTCGTACAGCACTCTTTGACCTGACACATTGATCTCGAATATCACTTCACACGTGATTGTTTCAATATGAAACTCATCGATGTTGTCATGGTCCGCACCGATGACCGACATGCCAACTGATTTTTCCAAAATTCGATAAATCATTTCAGATTCAAAATTTAATTTTGGTAAACGGCATTGAGGTAAAACATGAGTAAAACCAACATCGGAAAATCATTTTTGTAAATACCTTTGTGTTTTAAATTTGTCTTAGTTTGTTGATTTTAGGGGGAGTAAATCCAAAATTTGAAAATCCAAAAACATCGAAAAATTTCAAAAACACAAAAACATAGAAAATCAAAAATGAGTTTCCTGGCGAGCAAAAGAGAAAATGATAGTACATCAGTGGTCTGTCTAAACCTCTTTAAACCTTAAATGAAAAACGATAAGCAGCTCTATATAAGATGTATCGGTAGGCTCACAATCATTTTAAAGTGTGCAGGGTAATATAAACCTTAAATCGACTGAAGACTGGGTGGGAACCATTCATTGGCATATGGTCTTAGTACCGAAATTTCGTTTGAGAGATTGCCGAGGTTCTGAGATATTCGGTCTTTATGCTGCTTATCATCTGGGTATCATGGTTGTATCTTTTACCGAAAAATAACGGGGACGCAAGTCTAGATCTTCCATGATACCATACATACGTGTACATACTGCATACGACCTCAATAAGTGATCAACAATCACATGTCCAAACAAATAAGTGATAAATTATCACAAATTCTTTCCGGGTGTCAAGTTCGTCTCTCTGCTGTACGAAAGTACTGACCTGTTCACGGACTTGCTCATGTGCCCTCATGCATCGAAAATCAAGTTCCTCATCAATAAGTGATTATATCACATAGGGCTTGTTTTCAAATTCAAAATAAGTGAGAATCTCACATCATATACGGTCAAACAGATGATAATCGGTATACTCACCGGTAAGATGAACCCTCGTGCATACCTTGATACGGGAATGTGTCGTGATGTGGATGAACACCGGTCGGTAAGTATAAATCATACCTTAACGTATCCCCTCGCCATGATTACAAATGATAAGTTGAGTTTATGTGGACAACAATACCGATAATTGTTATAGGATGCTTATCTTAATGTTAACTAAATGAACAAACAAGAGCGTTTTGGCATGACCGTACACTGATATGATTCTCTTACCCTCGAAACTCACAAAAAGAATGTCTGTATATATTTATTTACTGCTTTCAGTCTTTACATTTGAAATATTCAAAAACTCCAAAAAGATTTTAGGTGTGTTTTAATATAAACTTTATAAAAGCCAAAAAGATTTTATTTCTATTTTATTTTCGATCGTACGATGTTGGAGCTCGAGTCTTCGTTACCTGAAACCTGAACGAAAACCGAAAACGACTAAATCTTCATAAACGGTCGAAATTTGCAAGCGTTGAAAGTTAAAATTGAAATTGATAAAATTTGTTAAACTTTCAAACTGTCGGACGGTGTTTGTTTAAAACAATGGTCACATGTGTGTTGTTTGCTTATGATATTCCAAGCGGTTGTTCTCATTACGCGTTTAGATTTCTTGCATGTGCAGATTCTAAAGGCTAGGAGAACATGGTCGATGACAAGCTTCGGAATGAAGACACGACGTGAAGGCACTCAAATGATGAAGATGATCGAGTTGCCGCTGACCATCATCAACACCACAAGGATCTCACTTCATAAAGATAAAGACTTTCACGAGCATAACTCAAGGGGGAGCTTATGTTAAGGGGGAGTTTGTCAACACACTTCCTACGTGATACGGGGAGTTTGTTGATACACTTTCTGCTTTGAAGACGTGAAGACTTTGAAGATCCTCCGACATGGAAGACATGAAAGTTGAACCTCACGAGTAGCGTCCAAGGGGGAGTTTGTTGGTACACTAAAGTGGACGCGACTCGACTCGGTTCGACTTGGTTCGGTTCGACCCGGTTAGGTTCGGCTCAAGCCCGACGCCACGACATTCCTCCGTCGTGTGTCCCAGAGTTCGTCACGCGAAGCACGGAAAGCCGAGAACCGTTCCCGCTTGACACATCATCATGACATCATCATGATGATGTCATGATGATGTCACCATGTTGACTTTGCTTACAAAATTGAAGATTATGGAACATGTACGTGCATGTGAATTTTAGTTTGGTCCAATCAGCATGTTTGGGCCACTACACATGGGCCGAACCTATAACCAATCGCACAAGTCAAGCAGTTGGAACATTGGTGTTATACGTCTGTGTCGAAGGTTGGGCAATCGAAAGATTGTTTCTATTCTTGGATGAGCTCGAAAGATATCCCACGAAGGATACTGATGGACTTCGAAGGATATGTCATCCTTCGAAGCATATGTGGATCCTTCGATGGTTGCATGATCGAAGGATGATGTTTCGATCGGTAATTCTGATCCTTCGACACGACGTGCTGTGATGGATATAAATATCCATGTAGTGTGTGAGAACCGCAGGTAGAAAACTAGAGAGAGAGTGTAGTGAGAGAAAGTTCCGGTGAGCTTTGTATTTGTCAAATATTGTACCGAAACTTTGTCGAAATCAATACACGTAACTGTTAATCGTTGATATCTTTACGTATTGTTCACCTTCTCGATCTCGGTTTGCATCTCCGGTTGGATTCCGCACAACCGGGTGTGTTCGATAACAAGGATTAGGCGACTAGATCCTCCTAGCCGGACCTACAGACTTTAATAACTAGTTTTTTTTATATTGAAGGCGAATTTATCTAACCATTCTTCATATGTTGTTGATTCACATATTCGTGTCTTTAGGTACTATATAAAGCGTGTTAACTACTTGGAAGGGGGTTAGAAGGGTGGTTGGGTAATTCTATGTCTCTTTTAGTGTATAGATCCCGCAAAAACCTGGTTCAAGCTTAGTAATAATCCATGGATTAGCCGGCAATGACTAGCCCGACTGAGAGTAAGAAACCGCTTGAATCCCTTATCTATAATCTGCTATTTAAACTTTAAACCAACCTCGCGAGGACTGTATCCCTGCTGACTCAGACCAAAGGGTTGAGGGTAATGCTACCTGGAAGGGGGCCTACCACTTTTCGCATTAATAACTTACTTAATTATCTTTCAATAATCCGACCTTGCGGGACTGTATCTCTTCTGACTCAGACCAATAAGTTGAGGGTAACGCTGCCTGGAAGGGGACCTACTACTATAACTTAAAGATAATCTCTTAAAATGCCCAAAGTGCGGGAATCATTAAAAGGATACGTAAAAGAGGAGTTGGAACCAACTGATTCCTTCTTGTATATTTGTTTTTCCTTATATTTTAGTTTTGCTTTTTAGTTTATCTTTTTATAGCTTTAAAACCTTTTCATAAAAGTTTGGTTAGATTAGATGTTAACAATAAGCCGGTATTAAAAGCTCTTTGTGTCCTTGGACGACCTCGGTATCTTGCCATCACTATACTACGTCCGTGATGGGTGCACTTGCCCTAACGTGTGTGTAGAGCGATAGTATTATATCGTGTTGTATAAATTTAAAACTTGAATTGGCGAGTAAAAAGAGATAAAATATATCTAAAAAAATATAACAATTCCAACGCACGTCAGTGACATTTGTTAAAGAATTAAATGGGCTAATATGCTAGATTTCTGGTGATGAAATTGAAATAACAGTTGATGGTTAGCCATTTGTTGCTTGAAATGAATGTGCTTTTCCAACTTGTAGACCTTTCTATAAGTATGAAAGAAGAGAGGGTAATCAAGCTTGCCCTCAATGCAAAACTCGATTTAAACGGATCAAAGGTAGCAATTGTTAACTTTTTTGGTAGGTAAAATTTAGTCGAATTTTAAGATTTGGTATAATTAATAAGTTGGATGATGGTTAGGGAGTCCGAGAGTTGACGGTGACGAAGATGAGGAGAGATTTGATGATCTGGACAATGAGTTTGATCTTGCTGAGTCGATTCTTTCTACACACCTTAATAATGGGCGGGGTCCATATGCTTCCAGTTATGCGGTTCTAAAGTGAATGCCGCCATTCTATAGTTTAGGATTTTTTATTAAGAAGTTCTAAAACGTCTTTTATTATCAAAACAAATACCATCTCATGGGGCATTGGTCAAAAGCCAAGATTTGTGATTTTTCAAATTGGTTAACATGATCATGTTTGTTTACTATAGGATGATGGGATTTCGGCTAACAAGCATGCTTTAATCATCCCGCCATTTATGAATCGGGCAAAGCGTGTTCATCCTACGTCGTTTTCTAACACTGCTTCATCGGTTTCTTTTAAGTATTAGGTTTATGATCATATTGTAAAGTTTCATCTTTTTTTAGTTTTTTTGGATGAATTTTTATATGTTTATTGTTGGATTTTTATGTTTTAGTGCCACCCCGACCCATGGATCGTAAGAAAGATTTGGCGGTTTATGGGTATGGAACCGTTGCGTGGAAAAATAGAATGGAGGAATGGAGAAAGAGGCAAAATGATAAACTACAAATGGTTAAGCATCAAGGTGATGGTGGTCATAACATGGAGATGTCGATAATCCCGATATGCCAAAGTACGAGCATTTCTTCAATATGATTTTGTATTTTTTTTCATACTTAATGCTCATCAATTTAATCCTCAAGTCTTGATAAATTTAATTTAAAAAACAAATATTTTTAGCAGAAAACAACTTCATGTTCATTGAGTTTAATAATTTATTAGATCCCTCATGTCTCACAAATATTGCAACTTTTGTGTCACGTTTTTTGATTGTTATGGTTATTACTTTCATATGTGATATGATCTACTAAATGTTTCTAAGTTCAGGTATATGTGACAAGAAAATGTATGTAACTGTTGATGAATGGTGATAAGAA
Organism: Helianthus tuberosus; assembly: GCA_030545235.1. Lineage (NCBI taxonomy): Eukaryota > Viridiplantae > Streptophyta > Magnoliopsida > Asterales > Asteraceae > Helianthus > Helianthus tuberosus. The sequence goes on along the minus strand of JARYGA010004675.1, from coordinate 7,763 downwards.
GAGGAAAGAGAGGTTGAGTGAGAGTGGTGGTAATGTACCGAAGAAAAATTTGAAACCTCTGTTTGTTGTGAAACATGTATTTGGCAAAGGTCTGTTTTATGTTTTGAAACCTCTGTTTGTTGTGAACAGATGTATTTGGCAAATGGTCCCTGTACTGTTCAGTTAAGTATGCTAACTGAGTTAGTGTTTAAAGAAGAAATCTTTATATGAAAGTTAACCTGGCTAAAACATTCAGTTAAAATAGTTTCAATAATGACCATTTAGTCCCTGAAGTATGAGTTTCATAAAATGACCAAATATTAACGTAACTTTTTTTTAGCTTTTCATGTCTCTAACTGATTTGAAGAATTGGGTACAAGAAACGGGAAAGAAGTATGGTTACGTAATTGTTACCCGCTACGCAGCCTATATAAAACAGCTGCAAATTTGGGGTCATTTTGGTATGTTTGAAGTGACAAAGTTTTGCCAGGTTTCTATACGCTGCGTATAGGTCAGTACGCAGCGTATAAAAACCTGGCAAAAATTTGACACTTCAAACCTACCAAAATGACCCCAAATAAGCAGTTGTTTTATATACGCTGCGTATTGACCAATACGCAGCGTATATGAACATTGTTTTCTGTGCAATGATTGGTTATGAGGCACTGAGATCTATGGTCTATCTACGCTGCGTATTGATCTATACGCAGCGTATAGGGTTAACCCTATACGCTGCGTGTTGGTCAATACGCAACGTAAATAAACCCTAATTTTGCTAGGGTTTGGTGTGCCAATAGGCACACTCTTAAATAAAAGGTGCTACTAAATACATCCCATATTTACTTGTTACATCACAGACAATTTGATTGCTTTACGTGGTTATTCTTCTTTTTGAGTTCGATAAAAGATTCACCACCAATTTGATTGCTTTATGTGGTTAATTCTTTCTTTTTCACATTGTTTTTATTGCTTATTTGCCTAAGTTGGTTTATCTAATAGGAAGCAGGTTTACATATTAAAAAAAAAAAAAAAAGATGGGAAACCCCCAACATTTTAGTTTGTTTTAGGCCTCCAAAAAAAAAATGTTGAGCCACCCTTGTCAATGGCAACCATCTAGTTAAAATAAACATTGTCAATGGTAAATACCGGTGCCGAACCGATATCGAAAATGTTAAAAGTCGGTACCATTCGGTACTGAAAATATACCCGGTTTGGTTAATTTGATACTAGTATCGGTACCCGATACCATTTGCTTATCCCCTTAATGATGTTACTATTCATTGGGTTGTGTATGAAAATTAATCTAAACGGTGCAATCACTTGCGTTGCTATGTTGTTTCAGGATTTGATGAGCTCGGTACCAACCGGTACAAAAAATACCGTTACCAAAAATCCCTAAAAGTTTTGACAAATTATAAAATCTTCACTGTTGAAGATTATTCATGTATCTCATGCATTTACACATCTTAATCGGTTTCATACAAAATCACCACTTCAAGATCAAACAGAAACAAAATCAAATCAGAGGAAACGATTGGATATATGAGGCTCAGAGCTGTAAACAGTGGAACAAAGAAGGATAAATCCGCCAAGGCCGCAAACCGAATATGTTGCAATGCGAAAGAATCTTTCACATAACCACTCACGCTGATTATTCAACTTCTTCATCATCACAGCCTCTTGTGTACATTTCTTCCCATCCATTTCCACTCCCGATTTCATTACATTCCATGAAACAAACACTACCTTAATGTTTGAGTATGAAATGCAATTAGTGTATATTTTTTTTTTTGAACAGGAAACGCTAGATGAAATGCAATATTCATATTCATATTCATATTCGTGTACAGGTGTTTGAGAGTAAATTACAATCAGGTCCTTGTAGTATTTCTCAAGTGTTTGCTCATCTTATGATCTTTCGGTTCGGGAAATTTGATACCGGTTCCCAGTACACTCAATATTCAAACCTTAAAATATGAGTTACAGAATACTAGAATCAATATTCAAACCCTAAAATACACTAAGACTATAAAAAAAAACAAAAAAAACTTTGCAAGAACACCAATAAATAAATAAAAATATTAAAGACACGGAAAAAATGTCACCACAATGGTACCTTATCGGATATTCGTTAATCGTTATCAAACAAAAATCAAAATACACACAGCCAATCAAATTAGAAATCCGATTCTAAGAAAATGAGGCTCAAGTCTGTTTTACGATGGGAACAAGAGGATCAAACCGCCATGGCTGCAACAGAGCTTACAAGCGCACTTGCCCTCCCTCAATTCTGCCCCGCCAAGCTGCGGAAAATCTCGATTGGGTAAGATTACTTGCAGAGAAATAAAAAAATATGAAGGGTAGGCTTCATGATCCATTTTTCAAAATCTTTTATAGATTTTAATAGTATTACTATATATAGTAATCCAGTACTTTTAATGAAACCATTGGAGGCGGTGCGCAATAGTCTTTGGGCAACTTTCAACCCATTTAACACTTTACCATTTTAGCTTTTTTTTTATCTGACCCATTTGAGATAAATTAAAAAAAAAAAGAAAAAAATATCCTGAACTACTTTTGTCTTTTCTGAATGATAAAAAAATAGGGTCAAAAGAAAATGCTATTTTGGAATTTTATCAACAATTTGCTTATGTAGAGGGAGATCCGGTATTTTCTGAATCCTTATCTAAGGATTTACAAAAAAAATTCTTTCAACAAAGATGTGAATTGGGAGGGATTGGTCGACGAAATATGAATCGGAGACTAAACCTTGATATACCCCAGAACAATACATTTTTGTTACCGCGAGATATATTGGCAGCCGCGGATCGTTTGATTCGAATAAAATTTGGAATGGGTACACTTGACGATATGAATCATTTGCAAAATAAACGTATTCATTCTGTAGCAGATCTTTTACAAGAGCAATTTGGATTGGCCTTGGTTCGTTTAGAAAATATGGCTCGAGGAAACATATATAGCAGATGGGTCAAATTGACATCCCTATTCTTAATATCATATGCATATCTTGGATCTCACCTGAAGTTGTAAACAATTATAGGGAACATAAAGTATCATGTGACTAAAGAAAGTTTGATGGACTGTTTAACTACTAACACAAGTGTAGCACGCCAACTCATTCCCCAAAATCGCAGGTTTGTAACTTCTATCAGCTGTCTTATTTTATATTCACCTTTTGCATTTATATTTCAATAACTTTTCTAGATTCATCATTCTTGCATGACATAGTATCATTTTGTTTGTAAAAGTTAGTTCACTCGAAATGAATTTGTTTTGCTTCAAGTCAAAGTATTGATAAGTATTTTAAATTGCTAAAGAGTAGTAAATGACGTTTTTAATGATTAGATAAACCTTCTGATTGTTTGATTAGTTTTGTAGTAGCTGCAACAAAATTGTTTTTTTTTCAAATATAATATGAAATCACCAATGTGCCATTTCTTTAAACCCAATTTGACGTCAATGATTGATATGGTTGCAGGGTGTTAAACATCCATGGTTCTGCAGATAAGATTGTACTAATGGAAGATGCCATGGAGTTCGCAAACCATACATATTATACCACAAATTGCGTATCAATCAATGGAGATGATCATGAATACACCTGCCATCAGAATGAGCTAGCTTCAATTGTGCTTGATTTTGTCAAAAGCGGTTATAGTCGTAACATGGCACCAACAGCAAAGAAGTCTCTTCGTTCAAGCTTATAACTTTCTGTTCAGAAAAAACATGTTTTGTTGGTATAGTTTAGAATGGTCGAGTGGGTTAACAAGAAACACTTTCTACACAAAATTAAAACTGTATATAGATTAATGGTATTGGAACTATGATTACAGGTATTATACTATTACATATTTGTCTAAAATAATTTAGGAGGTCTTATGTATTAAAAGACTCATAACAATTTTCCACTTATTTTACCTACCAGACCCTTTTTGTTTCTAACTATTATTTTAATTTTACTCATTTGACCCATTACTAATAAACATAACCTTAATCTATTCACATGTGAAGGGGCCAGGATTTTTATTCAACAATCATCTTGCAGTTGATCTGGCTATGTTCATTAGATGATGTGTTAATACAAATATTTATAGGAACCGTTCGCGTAATTAAATAAAATAAAAACAAATTTTATTAAATGATTACAATACAATAAAAGAAAGCCTAAACAACTAGTACAATTACAACTGAAAATAACCAAATTACAAGAAATGTAGAAGAAGAAATTGGCTGAGTCACGTGTTCAACACGCTTCCCTTAAAACAAATTCCGAGTCTCCCAGGTTTGCACGCGTCCTCTTGGCTCACAGCCATGCGCGCGTGCGCCTTCGTGCCACGTATACCCCCGCGCGGACTGCCACGTCGCGCACGTGGTAAAAAATACAAAGGCGGCTCGCGGTGATGCGAAGTGCAAAGTGCGCCATCAAAGCGCCACATTGCGCCTCATCGCCCACGCCACGCGCGCGTGCGAGTGCGAGTTAGGGTGCTCCGCACCCTTCGCGAGTACACTAGTGAGTGCTCCCATGAAACAATAAGGATGGAGATTTCCCACTTAAATACCCCTTTAAGTTCCATCTCTCATCCGATGTGGGACAAGGTGCTACTTTCCCTTTTGTTTCAGCATTGAATGTTCCAAACACCCAACTTTGAGCATCGATATCTCATTCATCTTAGCTCCGTTTTGGACGTGGTTTAGTTCGTTACGAAGCTCTTCCAACATAGAACACAAACCCACAAATAAATATATAAAACCCGCTCATTTTATTATATTTATTTCCAGTCCAAAATAGGAAAAAATCATTTTCCTATATTTGTGAAAAATGTTATTTTCACCTATTTTCCAACAATATTTTAAGCGCAAATGATGGCTGCAGCAAGCCTGCAACAACTGCAGTAACATAGTAACACACCACCATTTTGCTGAAAAGTAGGAGACCAGATAACAGAAATTAGAGTTTTAATTAATTTTCTTAAAAAGACAGTTAAAGACTGACCCCTCTCATCTCACTTCTCTCTTTTTAGCATGAGCTTGGTCCCCTCTGTCTACTCTCTCTCCCACTTGAACCTTAAACTTCTCTGTCTACTATGTCTGCTCGCAATCTTTATCACTCAAATATAGTAATCATAACCCAAATGAGCACACAAGTGTGCATTTGGTTATTTCATCATGATGCTTATATGTCGACCAAACGTGTGTTAAGCACAATTTATGTAATTCGTATTCACAAAACTTTATTTTGGATATTCTATAAACATTCGTTGTTTTTGTTGCAAGTTCCTTAATGGGACTTTCTGTTTTGAAGTGATCTTGGTTGTGGTGTATGTTGTTATTCGTCTTCATAAGCTGAGGAAAGGGTTGTAAACTTTGAGTATCGACATCCCTTTCACGTTAGTATCATTTATAATATATTATCTCACCTTAATATATTTTCACGCCCAGATATGGTTTTAGAGTCTGGGGTCTTGCTGAAAGCATCTCTTACCTCTAGGATATAGATGTGGAACACAAACTCATAAATTATTAGTTATATGTCTCATTTATTAATATAATTATTTGTGTCTAAAATTTGTGATAAATCAATTTCAACTATATTTTCTTAGTGTTTGCTTTCTATAAACCTATACTATAACTTTGTTCATATACCTGGAACCAGTGTTGCAAAAAATCGCGATTAATCGCCGACTAGTCGCTAGTCGGTCTCCTACTGAGTAAATTTTCACTAATCAGTTAAAAAATCGCTAGTCGGTCAAAGCCGGTCCAAGCCGCCTAATCGGCCCTAGTCGGCCCAAGTCGCCCTAGTCGGCCCATTTGAAATCCTTACAAAACAGGCCCAAGATTACAACTTTAGCCTATTTTCCTTATCCCTTACCCTAATATAACGAAGAATTTGAGTTGGAGAAAGAGGATGAAGTAGACGAGGAGATTGAATACGAGTCGAATGGTGTCGAAATCATTGAACACTATGGGGATGACGATTACATTTGAGCTATTTGTTAATGGTTGAATTTTAAGTACTGAGACTTGTTATGTTATGACTTATATATAAGTTTAGTTTGTATTTTGAACTACTTTTACCTTTTTAAGTATTATATTGATATGAATGTGTGAGTATATATATAGATATTTATAAAAATAATAAAATTTACATATAAAATTTCCGATCCGATTAATCCCGAGTAATCTCGAGTAGTCGCTAGTCCCCACCTCACCGGCCGACTAGCGACTAGCGAGTTCTCCAACCTTGCCTGGAACGTACATTTGGGTGAATATTCCCTGACATTACAAACATATAATTGAGGGTTTGGTTCATTTGTGAATAATCTCGAATTCATTACTCCTATATTCTTTTTTTTTCATGTTAGGGCGCATTTAATACACAATCTAGTTTTAATTAAAATTTAAAAAATGTATAGTCATTCGTCGTTTAGTAAAATGTGGTATGCATGTTTTTCTAAAAACCACTCGTGTTTGTACATGGATTTTACATCTAGTACAGATTATATAGTATATACAATTTTATAGAAACTTGTAAATATGAACAAAAAGACAATTAAAAAGTAAAAACCTACTACAACTAATCTGGAGGTCTATATGCCTTTTGAATTTGAAGACATTAAATATAAGGTGCTACTAAATACATCTCATATTTACTTGTTACATCACCTGATCATTTCACAGACAATTTGATTGCTTTACTTGGTTTTTCTTTTTTTTGAGTTCGATAAAAGATTCACAACCAATTTGATTTCTTTATGTGGTTAATTCTTTCTTTTTCACACTTGTTTTTATTGCTTATTTGCCTAAGTTGATTTATCTAATAGGAAGCAGGTTTACATATTACAAAACAAAAAAAATTAATAATAAAAGATTGGAAAGCCCCTAACATTTTAGTTTGTTTTAGGCCTCCAAAAAAATGTTGAGCCACCCTTGTTAATGGCAACCATCTAGTTAAAATAAACATGTTAAATATAAAGGATTAGGTTCAAAAGTGAATAACTTCTTAAAAGTGAACTGAGTGAATTAATCTTGGCCCTTGATCAGTTTTTAGATTAAAAGGGTAAGATTGACATTAGCCAAGTATGTTTAATTAAAATCCCTTAATTTTCTCATCTCTTAACTCTCTCTCTTTCTCTATCTTTCTCATTTTTAATTATTTCTCCATTCTTTTAATTATGAGAGATTGAAGGCCTTTAAATTTTCGTAGACGATCATGAATTACGAAATTATCATTCTACATCTTTAGCTCATATGTTGAATTTGATTAATGAATATTGCAGGTATTCTTATCACTCAAGAAGATAATAAAGACAAAACTGTTATTTTTTTTCAAATGTTTTTTTGGAAATATTATGTTTACAAATTATTTAATTTTCAAATATTCGTATCATTCATTTCTTTATTCATAGATTTTGTTTAAAGTTTAACTTGAATATTTTTTTTATCCGTATATATAGATATCATAATATATTGTTTTTAAATTTTATAATTTTCAATAAATATTAAAAAATTTCTCTGAGATTGAAATTGTAACTTATTTTGGACATTTTTTTTTGAATATGTGATAAAGTTATTTATTTTTGCATACATGTGACTTGTTTCGTTTTCATTAATTTCATAATTTTTATATGAATCTACTCGTGTGCATACATAATATACTATATGTTGTTAATATACACATATGAAACAATTTCTGAATATAATACACGGATGTATAAAAGTTTGTACACATGTGTATAAACTAACAGTTGAGTATCTTGTATAAA